>CM067081.1:147294757-147337257 GCA_034008185.1 Gorsachius magnificus | reverse complement strand
CTTCGGACTTGGTGATGTGCCTAATCCTTCAACTTCACGCAGACCTGAGTGACGTCAGTGGGATTTTGAGTTGTGAAAATGCTATCGTAGCAGCTGTATTGATCTTGGGGTCCAATCCTACTCGTCCTGAGGTAAGCAATCCTCCTTCACCCAGCACTCAGTGAGGTCAGTGGGACCGGTTGTCCAAGGGACAATTACTTACAAGAGTAAGGGTTGCAAGGCAGCAACGTTAAATCAATACAGCAGTGGCATTTCCTCGTTCTGGCTACTGAGCCAATGGATTTTACACACCTGTTCCAAGTAAGGGCTTAAGAAAGGACTGCTCGCAGAAATAAACAGTTGTGGAAGCAAGCCTTTTCCTTTTTTTTTTTTTTTTTTTAAATGAAAAAGCACACCCATGTAAAACCAGGTATTGTGCTTGTAACAGATTATACAGAACACTGAGTGATAAATAGAGTCATGTATCCTGTATCAGACTCGAGACTGCGGCATGGTAGTCACCGAAGAGCTTTATCGGAAGAAAAGCAAGATTGTTCAGGAGTTGAAGAATTAAAAAAAAAAAAAAAAAAGTCCATTCAACCAGCACATTTTGAACTGAGGTGTGATGAAGGTGTCTTAGTGATGCTTTTTTGGAAACATGAAGTTTAGGACATTTATTAAATTATACTCAGAAATATTAATGTAGATTTTGTAACTTTTCATTGACCTTCCATTAGCAGTTTCAAGTGTTTTTCTAACGCAGAAGAAGAAACCTGCTGGAAATTCAGGTATTCAGTGTCCAAGGCTCAATTAAGAAGGCACCAATAAAAGTGAGAAACCTTAGGGGTTTTTTCTTTCTTCATTTTGAATTTAGTAAAAATCTTTGATCTTGTAACCAGAACTTAGTGAATGGATGCACATTGTTCCACTGAAATCCCTTGCCTTTGCTCTTAAGCAATAAACACTAATTTTAGCACTACCCCCTTACAAGATGTTTGGCAAATACATTATGACCCTTTTAAAACTTGGATCAAGGGAACAGCTCCTGTGGAGCCTCACTGAAATCTCTGGGACTTTGGGCGATGGATGGAGCTACATGTTGGATCAGGGCCATGTAGGAATTGTGCAAACTGAAGGCACTCTTACAAACAGAAAATTTAAAACCAACTCCAATTTCGGCTGATCAGAAAGAATATATCACAAACATGGCCCTTAAAATACTAGTAGTATTAGAGAAATTAATTTCTTTGCCAATAACAATTTTTTAACATTGCAGCTGACAGATTTTATTCAGCTCCTAAAAGGTTAAAATTTAGGTGGGGAAAAGAAGAAGAGAAAGGATAAAAAGCCCATCTGGCCTTAAAAAAAAAAAAAGTGTACCAATTTTTAACTCAGATTTGAAAACTGCCAAGTTATAATAAACACCTGAAAACCTGGGTTTATAATGGAAACTGCAAGTGACCCCTCTTTGCAATGGAGCCTGGACAATAACAATTTACAGAGCAGCTGAAAGTCATTCATAACCAACTGAATAAACTGCCTCTAAAGAAGGAGAAGCAACAGCGTTGGTGAGAACATGGTTCAAAGACTAGCATAGCAACCATTGAGATTTTCATAGGAAAAAAATTAAAATGTTGCCAGTTTTCTAAATGGCTTTTCCAGGCATGTTGCAATCTCCTGCCACTCCCCCCTTCTCTCCCTTTGTGGATATCAAAATAAAGGCAGCTTGTTCTTTCTAAGGCTAAATTCCACAAACTACAGTTTCAATCTCTAACAAAATGATGGGTGTAAGGGTATGAGGGCCACACCTACACGGCCCAGCCAGTCTAGAGACCGGCATCAAGTTTCTCTTTACAATTTCTTATATCCTTTGTCATTCTGTGCATTCTTTGCACATACTCTTTGAAAAACAAAACAAAAGGGCATCCATAAATAAAATGTGGATCACTTATGTTCAAATCCTCCCTGTCAAGTCCTAAACAGGAGACACAGTGTGTAAGGAGAAAAAGGCGTATAGTAGGAAACTTAACATGCAACGTGGCTCATTGTCTCTACGGAAACAACTCAGGATAAAGTTTGCCAAAGTACTTCAGAGATTTAGGAATTAATCCTATTTTCAAAGGTCAGTTAAGAAATTACGGGGCTGTCCATCCACTTTCAATGAAATCTAGGCTCTGGAGGTCAACAGGAATACACAGAGAATGTGAAGTTAAAAAGCTCCATAAGTCTCTACAGGATCTGGGTCTAGTTTGTCCCTTATTTCCAAGGTTTGGCTTACTCTTACAGATGACCATTTCCAACTTGCATTTCTTTTAAATGCTGAAGTGTTGGGTATGTACTTTAAGTTTGCCTCTAACTACATCTCACATTTAGCAACCTCCTTCCTGACAAACATTACAAATTTCTGCCTTATTTTTGCTTCCTTCTGAGTCTTTCTGAACCCTACCAGCAAGTGGAGCCCTCAGCTCTGAATTAAGCAGGCAACGAGTCCCCGTCCTTCAGTAAATTCAGGCTACCTGCTGTCCAGGATCAAGACTGGTATCTGCAAGTTTCATGGGCTCCTTAGCTGAGAAAAGTTAGCTACTAACACCCGGCCTCAGAGTTTTACTAGAGATTAAGGGTTGGCACACAGAAGCCACCAGCTGGAACATAGGTACCAAAATGTAGGCCTCCAACAGACAGCAAGGGGATTTGAGGAACTCCTTGGTGCCTAAGGTATTGCAGTTTGGGTGCCTATGTCCCTCTGCGGGAGGCTGAACGCAGAGTCCCTCTAGGACTTGGTAGGAGCGCCGAAACTCACACCTCCATTTGCGCCCTCTGCGGAAAGGAACAGTGTGGGATTACTTAACCCAAAGGACAAATGGGGGCCAAAGATGAGGATTATGCTTGAAAGTTGCTTTTATGAAATAGCCTGCGAGGGGACCGTCTTGGCACCATCTTTAGGGATATAATGCCACCTACTGAATAGCCACTAGTGCAGCCTGGAGCTCCCAAGATTTTCCCAGGGGATTCACAGTTACATCCTGATCCAACCTTGACCCTGCCTAATGTATGAGTTATGAGAAGAACAGAGCCCTAGAAAGTGGGATGGCTTTAGGCTATTTGCCAATAATTAGCTATATTTATTGATTAATTTCTGAAAATTACAATTTTTATGGGCACCTGGTACCCTAGCAGAGAAATAGCTATGCCTAATTTTCATCTTATTGTAGGGGGGACTCTATGACTACTGCTTTGAAAAGTATCCTATCCATCACCATGCATGATTCCTCCCATGGACTCAGATACTTCATGAAGAGTCAACAAGAAGATTCTCCGGTAAGAGAAAATCAAGAGTAGGAGAGTGAAGAACTCAAAATTAGAAATTCCCCAGGTAACAGTGAAGAACAAATGGGATTTATACAAGATTGATCTATAACCTTGTAGAAATGTGCTGTAGCATCGTTCTGAAGTAAGAACGCGTGCCATTAGTACAACCATGGAGCAAGGTCTCATTCAGTTACTAAACATCACATTTCTTCAGTTTTAGGCCTCATGTAAGATAGCAACTTCAAACCCCACAATTAGCACAAAACCATGTTTTGTTCCACCCCTCCCCATGTGTGATGGGTTGACCTTGGCTGGACGCCAGGTGCCACCAAGCTGCTTTGTCACTCCCCTCTTCAGCAGGACAGGTGGGGAGAAAATGAGATGTAAAAGAAAAAGACCTCATGGGTCAAGAAAAAGGCAGTTTAATAAAAGCAAAAGCCATGCACGGTAGCAAAAGGAAAACAAAAATTTTATTCTCTACTTCCCATTAGTAGGCAATGTCCAGCCACTTCCCAAGAAGCTGGCCTTCAGTACATGTAGCGGTTGCCCTGGAAGACAAAACATCATAAAAACCAAATGCCTCCCCCCCCCCCCCCAACTCCTTTCCCTTAGCTTTTATGTCTGAGCTGATGTCTTATGGTATGGAACATCCCTTTGGTCAGTTTGGGTCATGTGTCTTGGCTGTGTTGCCTCCCAAGATCTTGCCCCTTCCCAGCCCCTTGGTGGTGGAGGAGGTGAATATTGGAGAGACAGCCTTGATGCTGTGTGAGCCCTGCTCAGCAGCAGCCAAAACACTGGTGTGTTATCTACTCCTTTCTAGATACCAATAGAAAGCACAGCACTATGAGGGCTTCTATGAGGAAAATTAACTCCATCTCAACCTGACCCAATACACCGTGGTACGCTTACCTAAGTATGCAAGTCATTCACAAAGAAAGATTAATTCAGCAGTTCAAAATATCCTTGTGAGAAAGACGGATTCATCCCATCTCAGAAAGCAAAAGCTAAAACAGTGACACTGCAACTTTCAAGAGGACCAATCTACTTTGGGTACCCAACATTTCACAATTCCTTTTTAAACATTTGGTATTTCATGGTTCATTATACACTGGAAGCGCAGTTCCCATTCATTTCAGGTGGGAGTATTTGGTGCCTTTGCCAACCTGACCCCAGGTGCCTTGCATTAGGAATTCACAAACAAAGAGCACACAGTTAGTAACTGTAAAAAGGGATAAAAGAGATAGAAACCTGGTTTTTTTTCAGCTACAAAAATTGAGTACTTTGACCAGATGACTATTCTTGCTTTTCTTTCTGTGATACCTTGCATTAATCACTTTACATCTCTTGTAAAGGATGAGGCACCAATCCTGTAGATGTTAGGCTTTTCCACCATACAGTTCAAATTTTTTCCCATGCAGTTAATGAGGCAGGTGACTGTTATTAAAAGCAATATCATGATTTGTATTCATAAGGGAAGTGAACCGAAGTTGTATGTAAATGCAATAATACTGGTATTTCCTGTATGGAATACCAGTATACTTGCCTTTTCATCACAAATATTTTTAATGTAGCTCCTCAACTGAAAAAAAGAAGGGTAAAATAAAAAAGTCTGAAATAGAGAATCACGTGGACTTTAAGATTGCTTAAAGCAACCTCGAGTCTCCGGACCATAGACCAGCACAGTGTTAGTGCCTCTGGCAGTTACATAGCCAGCAACATGATGCCCACTTGCCTGGTAGTTCCGCTTGTTGATAACAACATGGGACTCCTAAATTTGGTTGTACTTTTATCTTCCTTATGTTTTCTCTTATGTAGTCCTTTTTTGCTCCTCTTTGACTACTGTCTTCCGCCTTAGCTCACCTAGCTGTCTCTTGGTGCTGATTTGCTATTTCACTTTCATGTCCCGCAGCTCTTCTCTCCCTTATATTTTATTTTCTCCCCCTGAAACGCTGAGCTAAGGGGCAGAGCGGAGCTTTGAAGCCCCTCCTCTAAGAGCTGCCAGGGTGCCTAGGTGGGGATAGGTGAGAAACACCAAGAGTTTCCTTTCGGGCCATGGGCATGGCCACAGGGCAGCCCAGGCAGACAGGAGGAGGAAGAACAGGGAAAGGATTAGAGCATTTAAGTGGCAGCTGAATCTTGGGAAACTATAAAAGTTAAGCTCTGAAGTCTCTACTGATGCATATGAACCAGAATCCCTGGGAGGCTCTTAACTTTGCCAAATTTGGGCAGCTTTTCACAGGGATATAAGAATTCATATCCCTAGCACGAGGGTGATTTTTTTACATGACCTTTTATATCCCACTCAAAAGAAAGGAGACAGTAGAGATTTGCAGTCAGGATTTTTTTTTTTTTTTAAACAATGGACAAAACAACATGTTTTTCTCCTAGTTCTTTGTTCTCAGAAATAGCTGAGCAGTTTTAACTGAAACTCAGAAAACAAAAGGGGAGGAAGGGAAGCCTGAGGCAGATTTCTGCTGTAGAAAATTTCAGTGCAGATTCTGAGAGTCTGGCAAAACTAGAAACAACTGAGAACAGGACTTTGTAATAGAGCGCATTAGGTACCTTTAAATTATAGACACCCAGAAACTGGTATGTAGAGCTGCAGCTATTTCATTGTCTCCAGCCCTGAACTGGTGATCTCAAATGAGTGTCTCGACTTTTTAGGAGATCTGCAGGGTTCATAACATCCTTTTGAAAGTGAGGCTGCTAACTAAGGCACTTAGATATGAATTGATGTGTTGATTTTAGGCACACATTAAAAAAATAAATTGGGGCCATGCACATTTAGATAAGGACCCAAGCCTGGGAGCCGGCTTTCTGCTGAACCACCACCACTACTGCCTTTAGCAGCCATGGATATATCTGCAAGACTTCCTGCCCACTGATGTCCACATCTTTGAGTGGCATGTGGAGGTGTTGTGTTTTGTGCTTACCATCGGCATCCATTCTTTTCTGGGTACAGACTGTGGAGAGTGCCCCTGCCACTGAATTTCGGAAGGTTTCTCTCCATTCAAACTTCTGAGAGGTGTACGTCTCTGGGTCCCGTGGCATGAGATATCAGAAAAACCTTCAGAATCCTGGGAGTTCACTGTCAGTTGCATGTGAAGTTTGCAAAGCTACTCTGGAATTTTAAATGCCTTTTGCTCGGGAACAAATGGGATGGGTAAAACCGTGGAGTGATAATCAGAATAAGGTCACCGCATAAAGAGCTGCTTGGAACATGAAATTTTAAGGAGAGCCTGTACGTGTTTGTTTGAAGAAGGGCTTCAGAGTAAGAGGTGGACAAAATGTGGATTAAGGCCCACATAAAAAAAAGGCTGTAATTCTAATATTAATTAGTTTCTGCATAATTAAATATTTTCCATTTTGAACAGTGGCTGTGAGCTCCCTCTGTCCTTGGCAAAGTTTGAAGTCTAATTTTATGGCTTTGACTCTTCTCTGGTGCACTGCAAGTATATATTAAGCAGTTTCCCCTTTTTTTTTTCTTTACTTTCCCCAATGTGAATGGTGCTTTGAAAGTAAGGCTAGTCATTTTGTTTATTGCAGGATGTTGGATGATGATTAGAGAAACAATTAATGCCTTTGATCACTAAAATATATGAGAGCAAAGAGTTGAAAACACTAGGAAATGTCCACCTTTCTTAGACTTTGATGTTTGGCATCTTGGCAGTCTGATACCAGTTTTGTGACTGTAGTTTATTAACAAAATTGGATTATTTCCAGAAGTTTATGAAAGCTGATACATTTTCAGTTGTCTAGACTTTCCTAAGCAACTTTAGATTATGTTCTGACTGTGGAAAGTGGATTTTGTATTAGTCAACTATGCCACACCTAGATATGAAATATGTGTAGCCATGTTAAGTTGTTGAACCTGAGGCAGATTGATCTGTGAAATAGTAATCTGGGCTTTGCACCCGCTTTTTTCCAGTGTCATGCTCGAATCAGTTAGCATGAGTGGCACAAACTCCAGAGACACTCAGATCTTTCTCCCTACTTCATGTGATCTTAGTGTTTGAGACAAGTGTGTGGAAGGCAGCAAAATAGTGAAGATTCAGCCCAGACAAGATTGACAATGATGAGACTAAGACTGGGAGAAAGAAACAGAAGGCCTGTTGAGAAACTACCCAGAATCAGGGAGTCCAAGTTGTGCTCCTTTCAGCCTGGACCTCACAAAATGCCTTTGGGAGATCCTTGAAATAGACTTCTCAGAGGACATGCATCTGAACATTGTACCATTTTTCCTGGATCCCAGGAACACCGAAAAAATCTGACCCAGCACCCACCTCTAGCCAGAAGGTGTTCTTTAGTCTTCCATAGCTGAAAGGTGCCAGTTGTCTAAGACCTACTGTAGGCATCTGTACCTTTTCAACTTTGAGACCTAGATGTATGCCAAATCTAGATGACCTACTCCTTAAAATGATTCAGACACTGATTCTAGTGCAGACTGTGGCTATCTGTCTGTAGGATGTTATTACATACCTCTGCTCTTTGAAAGATGCTTGCTGTTCAAAACTGAGTGAAAGTTATTGAAAATTATTTCAGCTCATTCTTTTAACAGGCTATTTTTTAGGTTTCTGTGTATTACCTTAGATATCATCTGCAGAGATGCATAAATGATACAGCTTTTCTCTTAATAGAAAGGAAATGGTGATAGGGGGTTTCCATGAAGATTCTTTGATTTCAGAATTTATTCTCCCTGAGGTCCAAAATAGCCCAAATTTAACTTTCAGAACATGCTGCAGAGCTATTTTTTGCTGAGCTTTTGCTGAGGGTTGAAGAGCATGAGGCAAGCTGGGAATTTTTTTTTGTGATTCTGGGTTGATTTGATTTATGTGGGCAGGGAGTTATTTGGACTGAGCAAGTAATTTTGTTTGTTATGAATAATTTTAATTAGTTATAAGCCCTCAAAACTTTGGGATAAAGACATTTTGTTTATACTTGGGAAAAAAATGAATGAAATAGATTATATATTTAAACCCTTTTTGTATGATTTACTCTTCCTTGTAATTGTGTGTAGTGAACAGATTATTTTTTATTTTATGATTCAGTTTTTCTTTGAGTGCTTCTTCCCCTTTGCTGGCACATTGGAGAGAACCCGTTGAATTTAACTGGGCTCTCCTTAAGCTCATGATCTCACTTGCCAGGTCAGTTTTATAAAATTCTCTTACCTTTTTGGAAAAATGAAATAATTTGTGATTTTGGCTGAAATAGTTCTGATCAGCCCTTCCAAATTCTGAGGGCTACTCCCTGGCACAGCAGCCTTGTAGGTCTAAGAGACCTGTCCCTTGGCAGGGAAGCTGGAAAGATGGATGCTCATATCCTGAAATATCCTGAGCGATGGATTTGGCATGCCCCGTGGAGTGCCACATTCCCCAGAAATTTCAGATTTGTGAAATACTGCCTAGTGGAAAATGGTCACAATTTGATCACAGTTAATTCTGATACTTGTTTTTTAGGAGGGGAAAATGCACAAATTACAGAATATATGAAGAATATGATGCCATCCATTCACCCCTTTTTATCAATGTGAGACTAGTCCCAACCAAGCATAATTCAGCACTCTGGTTTAATGAGTCAGTGATACATCTATCACAAATAAGTCTTACTGTCTCTTCCCTTTCCTCCATACTGTCAGCTTCTTAACTTCTGCTCATCCCACTTAAACCACTGAAATCAAAACAAATATGAAAATATTTCCCTTTAATTAGTATTTGTATTTAATTTGCACTTATTTCACTTTTCAGTTGTCATCAATGTGTATAAAGATAAGAACAGAATAAAAGTTAATATTTGGGCTCATATGCCAACTTGTGCAATAGAGATATTGCTGGAAATGACTAACAGCAGTCTGGTGAAGTGGGTGTGCGTAACATCCAGACTATAGGTGCTCATTTTTGTGTTTGTGTATGTGGGTGGGCTTTCTGGAAGCAACTAAATGACTTAGGAACGAGAATTCTTAAATTGGGCTTTTTTATTGCAATTTTCTTACCCTACCTCTAATATAGGCTGAACCCAAACCTCAAATGTCGGCATCCTTAAGCACTGGTAGAAGGGTGAGAAATTCAGATTGCTGCTTTGTCAGTTCAACCATTATAGAAATTCAATGTAGTTTTAAATTATATCTATATTTGATATGTGACCTCAAACATTTAGGGCTTCTTTTTTGATTCCGCTTATTCTGTTCCTGGATTAGCTTTATTTCACCTTTGCAGACATCTGCGACTCAAATGTAAAAAGTCCCACAAATTGTCTGTGTGCAAAAAAATAGGCACAGGGCAGTTAAATCAAAGAGAACTAATTTGCAGAGAATCGCATAAGGAAATTTATTCAGGTAAGCTGGCAAGATTTTACGAGTAAACTTCCCAAGAATGGGTCTCTTAGGCTCCGTCCTTCAGGGTGAAATACTCGTGGTTTAGGAAGCAGTTTAAAGAGATACTGCTTTATTTTTGGGTGGTGGTGGTGGAGGAAGAGGATATGAGAGTCCCAAAATAATGAATTTACAGTGTAAGCTTATTCAGAAAAGAGTCATCTGCATTTCCATCATACTAAATTATCTTATGTGACGTTGAGGAGCGGCTTGTATCCTTTGTCAGTTGCTGTAGAGGGGTTAAGCATAAAGTTCAGGACAGGCTTCAGTCTCTAAAATGTTGCCTCTTCCTTTTCAGCTCATTCAGATCAAAACTTTCTATTGGGAATGTGGTCAAGTCTTCTTCCCTGTGATTCCCTGAGAATTTGGGAATTGTGGCTTTTGCTGGGCCCTCACAAGCAGGCTGGGCCAGGGCTGAGATGAACCATATTGCACAGAGCTCAAATATTTGAGTTTTAGCTAGTAGAGTTTTATCTACATTTGTGGGAATTTTGGGGGGTTTTTTGGTTGGGTTTTTTTTCCTCCCCTGGGCCATTTCCTAAATGCCTCTGGATATTATAGAACCTGGACATAATCCTGAGGAGATCCAATTTTGGATTATTTAATTCTTATAAAAACCCACAAAAATATTAATATGTAAACAAATATGCTATTACATTAAGTAGGCACCTGTAGAAAGAATGTAAATATATGAATTCATGCATATCGTGTCAAAATCTGAAATTAGGGCAGATCCTGCTAATGAGAGAAATGTCTTTCTCCTTCCATTGAGAATAGGAACCTGATCTGACACATTTTCTTTTTTAAAAACACCAGGTCCAATTTATTTCCTGTGACAGAAGAGAAAGGGAGTCCAGCAAATCTATCAGAATGAGCCATTTTTAAGAGCACATTTAAGTAAATGGACTTCTGGTTATTCTCTGAAAGTGAAATAACAAGGGTGGAGAGAAAAAAGGGGGGGATGATAATTCTAAAAGCATCTTATTATAGTTTTAATTTAGATGGGCTTTGGTGCTAATGATTCATTAGGTTATGCCCTTTAAATGGTCTTGTCTTGAAAATGCCAACATTTTGAAGCAGACTTAAATATATTTCTCAGACATCAGAACTTGCACTTGTTATTAAGGTGGGCTTTTTATTTTTTTAATTTAAGAACATCTTGTAAATTATATGCGCTGCAGAACTTTTGCAGTTTTGCTTTCTGCCTCTGGACTGACTGGGGGAGGTAGTAACACACTGAATTAATGTCTGTGTTTCATTACTTGGAGTAACGCTGTGGTGACGAGATATCTGCGAGGCTTGAAAAGATGAACACGAATTATCATTTCAAGTCCCAGCTACTTACAGAACACAGAGGAAAGCAGGAAAAGACTGGTCTATGAAGGACTTCAAGGGATATAGGGTAGAGACTGATTGGTTGCTATTCTTTCTTGAATTTCTGGTCTTTATGTGACAGCATAAGTTAGCATTTTTCCTCGTTGCCTTAATGTCAAGTCTTGTAATGGTGAGAGGAAGGTGACTTAATGTGGCTTGCTCCCTTGCCTTAACTTTCATACAGATTTTATATTTGTTGATGATTTTTTTCAGTATCCCTGCAGCCCGTGGGAGCTGTGGTTGCAGGACAGAGCTGCCCTGTGCTGAGCACTGCACAAACCCAGAGCAGCCGTGGTGGTGGGTAAAGGGGACACAAAGGGAAAACATCTCTGCACGTGGTAGTTTAATGCTGAAGTATTTGGGTTTTTTGGGTGCTTTGGGAAGAGTTTAAAAGAAGGAAGAAGGTAATTGGCATGAATTTGTGGTGTTTGCAGAGAACTCTTTCAAAGCCTATGATGCATTGGGAGAGAAAACATAAACTGGCAGTCTGGAAATGTGACAAGTGGCTTGTAAAGAATGACATCGTGACCTGATGGTGAAAGAGAAATCATAGGGTAGGGGAAAACAAATGTCTTGTGTCTGATGCAGTAGAAAGGAGGAACCAGAGAGCACAGTGAGAGAAATTACATGGGCCCACCCTAAAACAGTGGACTTGATGATGGACTTCACAGCAGGGTGTTGTGTGAATCTAAGTGGAATAAGGTTGCATAAGGTCGCATAAGGTAAAGGCCAGAGGAAAGGCACTTCCCATAACTGTGAAGTAATTGGCATGAATGCATAGAAAAGTGGATCTCAGGACTTAGAGGCAGTTTAAATGTGAGGGTCTAGAGCTCTAAGTCAAGGCTGACAACCAAGTTATTGACCAAACTGACAGGACCGTGGTGGTGTTTGCAGTGATTGATTGCAAAGGGAAGTGTTGAGTCTGCATTGGTGGCAAGACACCTACAAGAAGGATACTGGCTCAGATCAGGAAACTTGGACAGGAAAGGAGGAGTCTGGAAAACAAAACTGGTGGATTCGTGAACTGCTCGGGTGGCTACATTTGTTTAGAGAGGAGATTACCCAGAGGGAGAGCTTGCCTTCGCTGGAATGAACCAAAAAAATCTAGGGTGAAAGGTCATCTGTATTGGATATGAGTGGAAAAAACCCTGACACTGAAAAGTCAAAACTTTATAAAAAAATTCAATAAAGGTTTGAATCTGGAAAAGTAGTCTGACAAGCTTAGAATCCTTGCTGAAAACACTTGCCATCATGATGGTCAGTTCTCTAAATTCTTTAATAAATGATCTTAACTTAGAATGTGATCTGTTAAGCTGCTCTTTTGGAGTTTGGCTGCCCAGACCACCTGTGAAACTGAAAGCTTAAATGATACTGATAAAAAATGAGACAGAGAAGGAAGCACAAAAATCACTTCCCCCTGCCTTTTTTTTGAGAATGGAAAAATGGAACACCTCAATGAACAGGAGGGATTAAAGAGAAAAGGACATATTTATTTCAGGTGACAAATGCAAAAATATAATGAAGGTGTGATGGTAAACATTAAGAGACTAGCTGAGATCATTAAAAACTAAATCAAATTATACAGGCAAGATGAAATTAAAAGTCATCATCAGAGAACTTTATCCAAAAGTCTTTTCCAGAAGGACATTATTGAGAGTCAGGGCTGATTTTGCTGAAGTGAAGAAATGATTTAAATTTAACCTTTTCTTCTGATTATTGTGTATACTCCAAATGTACTCATAGCTTCACATAACTTTTATACATCTCAGTTTCAGCATATGGATAACCTGTGAACTGATGACTGTGACTTTGGTTTCAGGTTATTTCTATTTGGTTATGGCATAGGAGTGAATTTTTGTTGGACAGGTGATTGTAAGAATTAATTTTTCAGTCAAAATTTTAATGATTAAAAATTCTGATTTTTCTCTTTGCTAATGTTTTGTGAGCATGTATCCTTAAAATGTCTTGTTAAAGTCCTTGCAGAAAGAGTTTATAAGGACTGGCTTTGCTGTCAAAGACATGCTAAGGAAGTTCAAACAAAAGTTTCCAAATAGATTTATCCTTTACTTGTTCATCTTCTGCCCTTAGCATGACACTTACAAATCAGAAAGTACATGAGTTAATGTCTTTTAGTTCTCTCTTTGCTAAAATATAATATTAGGGTTGAATGCTAGCAACTGCTGGCTTTTCCTTTTAATCTCTTAATGAATATCATACAATCCCTTCATTTTTCCTTCTCCTTTTTCTCTACCACTTTCCCTCCTTTGCACCCCCAAAACTTTTCTTCCCCCTATTCAGTCCTGTCCTTATTTTCAGTGTTACATTAGCACTCAGTAATAATAGATGCAATAATGCTGGTGAGGAGTAGGCCTTTTGGCTTGCTTCTGCAAATAATTATTCTTCTATGTGCCTAATTATTCTGCACGTAATTCCATTTAAAGAGTAAATTTTGAAACTTCTGCAGTGTTTAGACTTTGGGAAACATACCTTGAGAGGGTATTTCGGAGACTCAGTAGAGGATGGCCTTTTCAAAAGGTGGAGCAAAACTGGATATAGCTAAAGATCAAACACTATTCTGCTGATTCAAAAGTACTGTAACCTTTAAAAAAACCCAACCCACATTAAAAACATCATCTGTAAGTTCACACTGTGTTATGAGCAGTCTAGTTTCATTAAAGCAACAAGGTTGTTTCATTGACAATAAGCTCTCTCTTATGACATTAGTAGACCTCTTGCATGGTCTCTTGTTTTATTGGAGATCTTGCTATGAAATACAGGTATCTAATGTACACCAATGAAGATGCCCCAAGGTATTCCTATGGGAGTGGTAACTGACTACCATGGTGCTTTAGATACTTGGGGTTTACTATATTAAACAGCTATAGTTACTTAACAGACCACAGAAAATGCATGAAATGGCCTCTGCATTTATTTTACACTACTGGGAGCTGCATAGTTGGAACTTTAGATATAATCATTGTTTATGCTATAATTATAATGATGGCACAATATAAAATTGTGAAGTAAATAAACATCAGAAGCAAAGGGGTCTATTAACACGCTCCTCCAAATGATTTCAGAAACTTAATAATGGAAGTTAGGGCCTTGGCTAGTGCTTATTTAAAGACTGGAGCCCCATAAGAGTATGGGAGTACCGGTGTGATCATGGAGGAAGTGATCCTAGTTGTTTGAGGGATTAGAGGGGAACTTCTCATTAGAAAGTGAATCCTTTGTGATCAGCAAAGTGAGGTTTTTTGAAAACATAAAGTGTTGACCTATTGTCACTGATTTCAGTGAGAATAGAGTTAGACTGCTTTTGAAAATGGAATCCATATTTTTAAATGGATCGAATGGTCCAGAATTAGTGCCATTTCAGTGGCAGCAAGCACTTGGCTTTTACATTTCCATAATGTCCCTGTCAAGTACAGCATGCAATCAAGCCATTGCTAAACAGTAGTTCCTAACATATGGCCAGTCTCGGGAGGTAACTCAAACATTAGCAATTAGCATGTTTTGTCACAATGTTATTTTCAGAGCGTACAGTTTAATTAAAATAGGTAGCAGTGAAACAGTCAGCTGTTTAAACATCAGAAAGTTACCTCAGGATTTCAACTGGCTGAAGTTTATAATGGCTTGCATTTTGACAAGTTTAGCTAGGAAACATTTCAGAAATGGTTAAGTTACTTAGAAATATAAGTCCCTGTGACTTTAAATTAATTAACTAGAGGGATTTTTAAAAGTTGTCCAGCTACCAAAAGTATTATTGCATAACCCAGTGGTTGGGTATGTCACTGTAATCTGTCATGTATACTTAACCTATAGCAAAATGAATTCATTATCTTGTGATATTGCTAGGAGTTTATATTGCTTTCTTGGTCATTGAGAATTAATTGGTTCTGTGACTCAGCTACCTGATCTGGGAAACAGAGTCTGTGTATGAGAAATAGGGAACTTAAATCTGTAGTTAGGTAGCCAAAGAAGTGGTCTGAGATTTTGCTTTTGGTACCAACTGGAACTGAACTTGGATAAATGTGAATGTCTTAATGGTACAAGGTTTATATCTGCACATAAAGTTCCACTTCATACATGATATATAGCTATAGATTTCTATGCATACACCTGTACATCTACATATATGTAGGCATTTATAAATACAATTAATGAAACGTCATACATAGAAAAAAAGCATAGGAATTTTTAGTTTACAGTGCTTCAGGGCTTTTTTTTGGGAGCGAGTGTTGGGGAGAGTATTCTCAGTGGACTAGGATTTCCGATATGAAATTTACCAGCAGTGTAAATAACTATTCCCAGCACAACATTAGACCTAGAATTTAATGTCATAACACAAGTGCTTCTCCCCTTTTTTTTGTGGACATTTTATTTTCCCATACCATGAACTTCTAAGGCTTGATTTTTCAGAAAAGAAGAGCATCCAAAACTCCAGGAGAAATCAGTGGGACTATGGGGGCTCAGCATTTCCAAAAATAGGGCTCATTTCTGTTCATAAAGTATTGGTTTTAAATAAATTTCTATACAGATTTTTTTTAATAATTGAGTCAGATTAAATTATTTCAGAGTGTCTCTGTTAGGCAGTTGTGAGCCTTTAACAGAGGGAAGAGAATCTGCTTGATACCTTCCCCATTTGAATTGTCACTTTCTTCCTCCCTATGCCTGATTACACAGTCAGAAATTGAGTAAAAATTCCCATTTATCTAATTGGGTTATTGAGTGTCAAGCCTGTTTGCTAAAGATTGTAAAAGATGAGGGTAATATTTGCATTAAAAAAATCCTCTCTTGCCTTTCCCTTGCTTTTCCCTTTTGCATCTGAGCAGCTTCATGAAACGAGTGAGCATCTTTTCCATTTTTTTTTACAAACAGTGAAAGTTTGCCTGCATTTTCAAAAAGACATTTTGCAAGGCTGGCCCGTGTCACCTGCAACAGTGTATCGCTGGAATGAGACCGTGGGTGATGTTAAGGAGAGCCTGGGGTTGCTTGTCGCGGGATGGGGAACTGCTACTGCCTGCTTTTCTGTGTCTGGGTATCCTGTTAAGGACAAGGCATGGATCAGCTTTGCCTGATAAGCTGTTCTTGATTATTTGCACATTGTAAGCTGAACCAGCACAGCAGCATCAAAAGTAGTTAGCAAAATTAATAAAGGTGTGTCCTGAACGTTGCCTCACACATCCTTAGCTTTCGCTGCTTCCTTACAACTAACAGGACCAATATTCCCAAGCACAGCTCAGCCGTTTCCCTGGCAGTAAGGTTCAAGCAAACCTATATTGCTGGAAACATGAATCTGCACACATGTTTTGTTTTAATAGATGTACTTTTTAACCTGGATATTTTATAGAACTGCATATCTGTATTTTTATAGCATCCACATGACCTTTGAGATAAAATGAGGTCTTTTCTTTTAACTCCCAAGTTCACAACTGCTCTGATAGCTCCTTAGATAAAACAGTGATGACCATGGTGTAAATGCTGAGATAGTTGCTATAGGTAGATAGATAGACTGAACTTTAAAAATTCATCTCCTATCTGTCATCATACCTGACACTGGCAAGAGAATGCAGTATTTAATATCATACTGTACTTCTTTTTTAAATTCCTCAACTCAACCTTTTTTGCTATTATTTTGTCATTTTTTAGTTTGTCGAGTATAAGTGCCTCCATTTACCTGTACCTCAGGGGAGCCTCATTTGTCCCTGAAAGCTGGAGATGGATGCTCCCACTGAAAACTGCACTGCAGGGTGACTCCTGCCCTTTGCAGCTACTCAGCAGCACAGGTCTCCCCATGGGCTGGGAGAAGATGCTGGATCAGGGTGGTCCATGCTATCAGGCATCATGCCTGTGTCACTGAACTGCAAGGAGAAGTGGCGGGAGGGCAGTGTGCAGTGGGAGGGTCACACCAGGGACCTACTGGCAGACCTATGTAAGGGAATTGTGTGTATCTGTGGGGGCAGCACTGATAATTGTCTTTAAACTGGGAGAGTGAACATTAAGAGAAGTTGCAGCTCCACTGGGTATCAACCTGAAGAGCTCTCAGAGCTGTGGTGGAGCTTCCAGACCAGCAGAGAAGTCCTTCTGCAAATAGATACTGGGCAGTGCCAGTGAGTGTGTGGGTTGGGAGCAGGGGAGATCTGCGCCTACTGTTAGCAAAATAATTTTAACTGGGTTTCCTGTTCTTCCCTTTATTTTGTCTCCTACTGTGACTAAGAGTGATTCTCTGGCTTTATGTTTAAAAGTAATGTGTTGGGAACACAGCAAACAAGATGGAAGACCAGAGCAGACTTGGAGAATGAGATGCAAGACATATTATACAGTTGTTCAGTTAAGACTTACAATAAGGGATAAGAAAAAACCCCATTTCCATCTTTTTAACAGTTACAGATACTTTAATTGGAGCAAAAATGTTCACTTTGACATGTATGTGTTGTGATGTGCATAATGTCTTGGCTTTTGGCTGCTCTGTCATCCAGCATCTGACTGCATCCGCCATTTTTGTGTGTGTGTATGTAGGGGATGCAGAAATTTCACAATAGTTTTAGCCAACATCCTTTCTGTCTTAATCCCTTCCATTTAAATATCCCATCCAGCATAGCCAGCTTGTGCTGCTTCTGATCTCAAATCCACTAGCTCAATATATGGTTGCTTCCTAGAGAACTTGGCTTGCTCTTGGACCTCTCAAAGAGCATTGGAGCAAATGGAAACACTTGGACTATTACTAATTTATTTTTACTTAATATTTTAACCACATTTCAAGGGCTGGAGGGGAACTGGTCTTTTCCCCCTTGTTCAGGAGCATCCCTGACATAGTAAAGCAACGTTTATATTGCACATTTGTGCAAGTGTTTGTCAAAATCATTTCTTATAACACTCTCAAAGAGGAAAAAAGATGCATGAAAAGTAACATCAAAGTGTTTTCAAATAGAATAAAAGTTTTATTTAAAATATATGCAAACAATAAAGCTGGCAAGAATGGTTCAGCGTTTATGATTTGCTTTAACAGTGATCAGTGAAAGAAAAAAGAGCATAGCTCTTAAAAATAATCCTTGGGTTTTTCATGCAGTTTAGAGGGCTTAAAATACATCTGCTATAAAGACTCCATGACAAATCTGATATTACTTGTACATAGAGACGATAAGCCAAATTCTGCTTTTATTAAGGTGAAAATGCGGACATTGACTTCAAATTGGGCTTTTCTTGATGGTCTTTAATGGGACTTGAGTGAGCTGCTGTTCTAGCAGAGGCATTGTTGGCTCTTTTTAATGTGGATCCTTTTCCTGGTGTGCAGGCAAAACTTTTCCATTTAAAGGAGGACTTCAGTAATTCAAAATTTGACTTTTCTATGGAGTATGTTTAAGTCTTTCATGGTAAGATTTGAAAGGGAGCATAAGGCCAATGATGTGTCTGCCAGCCATGCTGGTCCCTCCAGGTTGGACTGATGGACTCTAGAACAGGAATCTGGGTGAAGTTTTACAGCCAAAACTGTCACAGCTGAAAAAGGTTGATCAAAATTACTGCAGCAGAAGCTTGCATGCATTCAAAAATCAATTAGACCCATTAATGGAAAGAAAAGTCCACACTGTCCATGAATTGTGGAGACATCATGCATGTGGAAAGTGGGAGCTGGGACACCATATCTAGGAAATATCTCTTTCTTCTGCTTGTCAGGCTACTGGTAGACATGGGATACTGGATCAGATGGATAGGGCCTGATATGGCCTTAAAGTTTTATGAAATATGTATACTTTGTAATAGGTGTTAAAATGTGCCAGTGTGAGTGCATGTAAGGCACAGAGGGCAGGAAGCTCACAAAAATTAAAACATCTCATATAGACACCTTTTGAACAACTAACTTAAAATAAAATAATGAATCACTTCTTATGTGCCCTTATATTTCACTGAAAAACATGCACAAAATGTTCAAGTTAAACATTTCTGTTCAGGTGGATTTCAAAGACCATTATTTCTCCATTTTTGGGGACTGATGGCACACTGTGAAATACAGTTATTCACGTGGTTTTCTTTGGGCCATGAGGACTTATGGCCCATTTTGCCCTAGAGCTGTGATGCCAAACAGCTGAAGGTGCAGAGGCACTGGGAAGGTGAAAAGGTCCATGAGGAAAACAGTTTTTCCAGCAATGGGGCTTTGCCAAGGAAAGCTGATGGCTTCCATCAGCTCTTTGCTGTGAAAACGGACTGTCAGCAAAAGGTTTCCGCTTCGCCACACTGTTCCAATCATATCTGCTGTAAGTCACCTTTTGGGTGGTTAATCTCAAAAAGCCAGAAATGTGCTGTGGAGTTAAGGGTGTGCCGTGTGTCCTGATTAAATGGGATGGGGGCAATTGGGGGAGTCACTTCCAGTTTGTTTGTCTAAGATTCAGCTTTGGCATCATCTTGCTGAGAATGCAGGCATTACTGTATGGCTTAGTATATATGTGCCTGTACTGTACCAAAATCATGGTGCTTGCCTTCCTTACATTTCTTGAGTGCAAGAATTTAAAGTGTTTAGTATAGATGTATGATACTGGATGAAAAAACTCAACCTCCACTTTCCTGTGTACTTACATTTCTGTAAATATATAAAATTGAAAAAATTAAATATGTTTTTACAGAGGTGAACAACTGGAAAAACACAGGTACTGACAAAACCCAAGTCACTCCACAAAGCAACTAACATGGATATTGAAAGATAGTGCTACGCTTACTGGTAGTTATGGCTGCGTTCCTACAACACTTACTCTTCCATATTTTATCATAAGTCATATCAGTTTTTAGGTTTTGGTTTTTTTTTTTATTGTTTGTTTGTTTGTTTGTTTGTTTTTTATTGGTATAGGCACAGTCTGAGCTACTTTATCTTGGAGAGAAGAGTATTCAGATGTGATGTTCTGAGTGAACATAATTTTGGATGAAGTTCACTTTATTTTATTTTGTTTTATTTACTTTTCTTGGGACACATCCAGACCTGATGAGTTATTAAAGAATAGAATTATACCCACAGCTTCTCAAATAAGTAGCAAATCATCTAAGACAGGTGAATTAATATGACAAAATTCCAATGGGTCGCAATGTAAATTAGATAACAGGATCCTGCTGTAGACATATAGGTCCTCGACAGGTTACCTAACCCAGGAAAAGGATTCCTACCTCCCTTGCCTTCTCCCCTTTCCCCCTTTGTGAAACAGCAGTATAATCCATGTCGTCTGAGCCACCAGGTTGGAGTGGTCACTTTTAATTTGCTTTAAGGCTTAGCTTTCAAAGCCCCGCAATGTGTCACAGCTAGTGGTACACTCTTGCCATAATGTACAGAGAGATTTTGTCGAGATCAGATGGGAATGGTAATAATAGCAAATAAAAATCTAAATTAAGGAAGAGAGAGTAAATAAATTTTTAATCATACAAAATTTAATACTTATGTTAAGGAAAAGAATATTAAAAGTCATTTTATAGAGAGTGAATTTATATTGGAGCTGATTTTAAAGTTGTGCAGCTTTGAGTGATATGATAATCATGTATTTTTCTCCCCCCTCAGCTGTACTAGGGGATTGAAATTTATATACTCAATAACTAGAAAAGAATCATAAAGGATCAGGCTGGAGGAATCTGTCTCACTCCATTTTTTCCTGTCACTCCCATAGCGATTTTAATATTTTTCTTATATCTCTGCTTATTTTCAGTGCCAAACATTGTTTTCAAATACAGTTGGGTTGGAAATGAGTACTTGAAGCTGCAAGCTTGTCAGCAAACTACCATGATTTCCAGGTACTACAATGAAATGTTTAGCTATAAAAAATATAAAATAAAAATAGGATGCCAGAGTCTCCTGCCAGCCGTAAATGCAACTAAAAAGTCTTCTTGTATGCTTTAATATTTTTAACTATTTTAAACATTTGACTCTTACTTTTTTTTTGTCTTGGTGCTAAAGGGAAAATGGATTTGCAAAAGCTAACATAACAGCACATTTATTTCTTTCACCCTTTTCAGATAGGAATTAAAGACAGGATAGTCTATTGAATAGCCTGCCAGGCTGAGAGTCAGAAAATAAGTTTTATATCATCAATTCATTGAGAAAGTCTATTTGCTTTCCTATGCCTCAGTTTCCCATCTGTAAAATGAAGATAATGTAATTTATCATCCTGTGCAACATGCTTTGCAGTCTAGAGCTGCAAGATAGAGTGAAGTATTATGATGAAATATTTTGGGAAAAATACTGATGAGTTTTAATGATTTAATTTCTTGCTTGTTAATTTTTTTCATACTTGACTTTTGATGTACAAGCTGCTCTCCAATATTTTCTGCAAGCTGTGGCTGGAGATGGCTGATGTATTGAGCTCCACACAGAAAATGAGGTAGGTTACATGTAAAAGCATTTAAGCCACATGGTTACAGAGGTTCACCTGAAAGTGTCAGTGAACCATTTACAGCCACCCACAGCAAAGGCAGGAAGGTAAGCAGAGAATATAGATGTATTTTCAGAATTAGTTTGGAATAAGTGGAGAGATGTTCCTTCCTATTTAAAAAATGAGATAAATGGGGGAACAGAAAGATGTAATGTCCCTTCCTAGTAGTAAATGCCTCCTATCTTTTTTTCAAAAATCTCAGATTTATGGGCACTTCCCTACATTTTTCATGCTTGACGTGTTATGATGGCACATGTTCAGTGTGGGCACTTGCTTGAATGGGAGAGGTTTTTACCTTTAACATGGTGATGGACGTCTCTAAAGAGTCTGGAAGATTATGAAAGCAAAGGCAAAAAATCAAAAAGCTCTATACTGTTGCTCATGCACTAACCACATACATAGTCTCCTAGAAATTGACCCCAATTCAGTTTCAGATAGCTCACTATTTACCTGTGTCTTTATCTGTCTCTCATCTTTATGTCTGACCTGCACATTTAGAAGAAAACAGGGGTGAAGGTGAAGCTACGGCAACCTAGGTGAAGCTGGTATATGTAGTCCATGGGTTACTGTTGGTTTGTGAAATGATGTTGGTGATGTTTGATATCAGATATTTAACAACTAATTCATTGCCAGTGGATGCTTTTTCTGTTCTGCATTTTCTGAATGGCTATTCTCCCTGGACACTCTCCAGAGTCAAGGAGCCTTGGAGGATCCACCAAAAGGTGAGTTCCAGGTTTACACTCCTGCTCTGAACCAGTCTCTGGGTATTGGCTCTAGAGATTGCCTGTGCACCCAGATTTATGTGATGTGAACTTCAGTATCAGTAATAATGATCTCTCTGTCCAGTATGTGCAATTCTAATATAATTTATGTGTATTTTAGATATAAATACATAAACTAAAAATGGGTTTATAGTCAAAAGCCACTTACTTTATAGGAAGTTAGAGGAGAGATGAGGAAGCACAAAATTCAGTCAGAATATCCTGTGCATCTCTAAATTCACAGAGGCTATGAGATCAAATACCTTAGCTTGAAGGACCAGCAGATTTTCAGAAATAGGTGTGGGCACTGACTGGATAGCTCTTTGTGAAGCAATGTATGATATCTGCATTGGAGACATTTGTCAAGAGGGTTACCCTGTGTCATCTTTGAGGAGCGGAGCAAGCGAAAGCACAGGGACTGCAGGATAGATTAAAGCCACCTTTGTGTTAGCTGGCAGAAGGTGACAGGTTTGGAAGGACTGGGTGCAATCCCTCTCCACCTCTGGGCTCTGAGATTTGCCCATTGCCATTAGGGCTTTGGTGTCTGCACCTTTTGCAGTAAAAGTGGATGGAGCTCTACTCAGGTGGGAAGTCTTCCATAATAACAAGTTGGCCACCCAGGTCTCCCAGGTGGGCTAAGACAGAGAGCAGAGAGGGAAACAATTGAGGCTATTCATGAGGCTATCTATATAAAGTTTTTAAATTTCTTTACCAATTGGAGAGAGCAGTGTCTAAGCTGAATGAATGAATGAATTGAGCTTAAGGGGAAAGCATAATGCCTTCCATACTTAATATTTTTAATAGAAGCAACACATTTTGTACTTTGAAGACTTGCTTTCAGCAGTGTCTAAGGATGAGGCTTTAATCTTGTTAGGTGTGGACTTGTCTGTTCTGCCTATTGTTGAACAAGAAGCTTGAATATTTGGAGTTAAAAAGCTGAAGAAAGCTGCAAATCATAAATCCACTAAAGAGACTGGGAAATAATTTCTAAAAGATGGTCCTGTGCTAGGTCAGTGGTTTCCTTTTGATGTCAAGTCTCCCTCCCATTGCCTCCTTCTCACCTTCTGACTTTTCCCTGGACATCTGCTGTTGCATCACCTCTTGTCCATCTAAGCACTACCCAGGTGCCTCTGGGAATCACTGCCTGCTCTCTGGGGTTGCTGCCAACTCCTCTCTCCCTTTTTCCTAACCCTAGTGTTAGGGTTACTTTCTCCTTGCCCCTCCAGTGCTTTAAGGCTCTTTTCTGAGACAGTCCTACAGGCAGAGATCTGGCACAATTTATTGACTTGTCCTTTGAACCTGGATTGTGCCTGGGCCTCAGTTGTTAGGAATTTGTACGCTAAAGCACTGCAGTATAAATGTACTGTTTATATAGTATGTTTGAATGTATGAAACAACAGAAAAGTTGAAAACCTATGATACAAGGAGTAACAAAAGATTTATTATGTTACAGGCTTGTTTAAAAGCTGTAGGGTTCATAGTACAATTTATTGTGCTTTTCAGTATGTACCATTTTTCTACATGCATCCAGTTTTGTTCTGCTGAGACACAATTTGTCTTCTCTGTGAGCTGACTGAATGCTATTAATACGTACTCACCAGGATTTTCATAGGCTAACACTAAGACTTTAACTTGGTGTAGCTTCTCTTTTGTAACATGTTCCCCCTGCATCCCCCAAGCTGTGGCCTCTCCCTTGGGAAAGGATGATGCTGAGGTATGGGAAGAACAAGTGTGTAGTAGTTAGGGTATTAGTCTGTGTATCTCCTAACTGTTACACAATCAAATCTGGTATTTTTAGAGGAGAGCTTGCTAATTGCTGTTAATCATTTCAGGATAATAGGAGGTGGTAAGTAAGTAGTAGGTGTAGTAGGATATAAGTAAGTAGTAGTAGCAGGATGTAATCCATACCCCAAAGAGCTCCTAGGGTACAGAAGTAGGAGATGTATTTTACTATTGCCTTGCAGTCTCCCTTTTCACTGAGTTAGCACAAGCAGGGGCAAACCTGTGAGTGGTAACATGGCTATGAGTTCTGTAAAGAAGAAAACATCTTTATTTTCCTCCTTGAGAAAGGAGTGTTTCTTACACAGCTGCTTGTGCAGCAGATTGCAAAACCACTTCCTTTCACTGGGAGTGAAGCATCCACCCTCCACGCTGAACTTCCTCCCAAGGTTACTCCTTGAATCAAGGACTCTTCTTGTCTTGTCCTCGACACAGACATAGTCATCACGTTACTATATCATCAGTAAAGCATAAGGAAAAAAAAGTTCTTGTTTAACAGCAGGCAGAATGGACAAGTCCACATTTAACAAGATTAAAGCTTCCTGTGCTTAGATACTGTTGAAAACAAGTCTTCAAAGACCTCTTCTTTTTTCTCCCCCAAGGGCATTGACTGCTCCCAGTCAACTCCCTGTCTGTTGGCAGTTTACTGGTAAGAGTGAACCTTGAAAGAGCTTTTGGACAAGCAGGAGTGACTGAAGGTCACTGGGATAATGCCTGTGTTTTTGCTGCGGTTTCTGCTGCCTCAGCCACATCAGGACAGGATCTGCAGGCAGCAGAGCCCAGAGGAAAAGCCAGAGCAAAGCAAACCAGGACATGCTACCTCTGGCTGTGGTAGCCTGCCAGACTGACTTGGTGGGAAGGACTCTAGTAACTTTCAGCTTAGTAGAAAAGATTTGCACATTTCTTTTATTGTGTTCTGAACTGGGATGAAGAAAAAGTAAGCTAGCTGAATTCCTAGCTATGAATGAATGACCACTTCAGCTAACTAACCCAGCAGTAAACCCTATGGCACAAAGGCAAGAGAGAAGGAAGCAAGAAATGGCTGCAAGGTAAGCAGCAGGATGTGGGATTGATACAAGAAGGGTGAGCAATGCTGTGTCCAGTGAGATATAGGAGAAATATCTACAGGGCCAGAAATGTGCTCAAAGTACCTGTTGTGAAATGAGCCATGGGCTATTTGATCATGAACACTTGTATACCTCAGCAGGCACATGCCAGTACTTGATCTGGACCCAGATGATTTTTTCAAGGGACAAAGTTCTCCTTGTGAATTCTCAGTACCTGGGAACTTTCCTCTCCAAGTCTCCTGCCCAGGTTACTGACACAGCATTATTCTTTATCAAATCAGAGCTAACACTTCCAGAGTGAAAGAAATATAATTGCAGACCAGCTGAAAATTAATGTTATAGTCTTACAATCCATGTCACAATCCTGATGACATTTGTAGTACAATATTATAATGATGTGGAGGAGGGAATAATTTTAATGGTCGACCTTGGCATTCAAATAACATCTAATAGCTGCAGCTTTGCCCAGAAGATATGTGTCAATGTTCAATTTCCAGGTGTGGGTTTAGAATGCCCAATTTTAGTGCCTGCATAGAAAGTTTGGGTTTGTTCATCTGATGGGGAAAATACAATTTATAACATTAAGATATGCATTTCTGTTCCAACTGCATTTTGCAATAAAAATGAAAGCTCCCAGCTTGAAAGTGAGAAGCTTCATACAGACTTCCACTCTCTCTCGGGTTAAAATGAGAAAGGAGAAGGATTATGAACCCATACTGTTGAATTCAATAAACAGAACAAGGGAAGTCTGTCCTTGCAGAAAATAGAATTGTAAATCAATGAGAGAGTGATTAAGTGCAGAAGAAACAGAACGCTCAGTAGGGTTTGCACTAACCATGGAAGTTTAGTAGCATAGTCTCCCATCTCAAACACAACTGGGGTTTAGTTAAACAATATCTAGTGGCATAATGCCATGGATAAAAAATGGCAAGTTGTGCTCACAACACTCCCAGAGCAGCCAAATTCCATTTTACAAAGGGAAAAGTTGAGGCACAGTGAAGGAGAAAAGATTCTCAAGGGTCTGCTTTGTCACCTAGGTCAAATAGGTCTTGTTTTTAACTCACGGATCAAGCTGGTGTCTGAATAGACCAATGGTCCTTCTTAGTACAGTGAATGCCTTCCAGGTCTGGATGTCGTGTAGTCAAAAGACCTCAGACAAAACCCAGGGATTCATAAAGGCAACTCTGCATATACTAGTCTGACTAAGGAAGACCTAGAAAACATACATCAGGATGGACTGAAGTAACTGTCCACATCAAGAACAAAATATTGCCCATTCTGAGCTGATTTTGGTATTTTCATACCATTTAGATGTGTAGTTTTTGTAGACAACTGTCCGGGAAAGATTGATGAAATATTCTCTATATCTGATGCTTGTTAAAGCCAACACATTTAGCAATTAGTTTACTCCTGTTTCCAGTGGAATGCCTTGCGGGCAGAACTAGACTGGAATCAAACTTGTTAGAAAATACCAACTGCCAGGACTGTAACAACGTCCTTGCTTCTTCTATACATATCCTCTGCAGTCAAAGAGGTGGCTCTACCAAGTGTCTGTCTCAGCTGGCATCTAAAAACTTTGTATGGTTTTGCCTTGGTTTCCATTCTGGGTGCACATCTTATTCTGAAAGGTCACTGTGAGGGAGAAAAATCAGCTCAGGATGTGTAATTTGTGAATACATCTGAGAAGCAAAGAATGCCACTACAATTGAGAGAGAAAACGAAGGGTAGAGCATTTATCATATGAAAGAAAATATTATTCTTTACCCAGACATGATATCATATTCTCTCATGATACAGGAAAGAGCTAGGGAAATGCAAAATATCTGTAGCCATGAGGGCTTGAGAATTCCCTAAGGATGACTGTGAGTAGATTTGTGTGATTAGTCATACTCCATGTTTGGTTCTGTTTCGGTTTTAGCCCAAGATTGAGGACAATAGATGAAAGGCAAGATACAAAGTGAGTGGCGAACACAAAGACAGCTGTCAAAGAGGGAGCTTCAGCTGAGAGTGGGGAGCAGACAAAATGGCCCTCAGGATGGCAGTGGGGATGGAGCACAACAACATACCTCTGGCACCATTGCCTACACCTTTGTGACATCTCCTAAATGGTTTTGGGGGTTTTCTGCCTGGTGGAGCAAAATCTATCTAATGTTAAACAGGAAATTAAGGATGTACCTTTTATCACAGGGTCCTTTTGAGATTAAACTAACCTTTCCACCATTGCATACCTCTTCCTCTTTGAAACAGAACATATTAAGAATGCAAAGGAGCACAAATATAAAAGCAAACATTGACAAGGAGCACAGAAACATTTCACATACTTGTCTTACTCTTTTTCACTGGGAAACATCACTTATTCCTCAATAAATCTCCATTATTACTTTTTTTTAAGCTTCATTGCTAACCAATGACAAAAAATTTGTCTTGTATGTCCCACCATTACACATTCCATTGACACAGGGACCAAATGGCATTATCTGGAAAGGAGAGCTCACCGTCTAGATGATTTCAGCCAATCGGAGATGATGATATTGTATTACCAGTTTCATAATATAAATGAAAAAGATGGCCTTCATTTTGATGAAAGCTGTAAAGTAGCTATTGTGCTTGTTTTGTATTGCAAGGCCCAAATGTATTATTTATGCAATTTTCCTTTTGAAAGGAAAAACTGAAAGAGACTATTTCATTTTACAGCATTCAGTCAAAGCTATTGTCTCATGAATGTGAACATTCCTGCATTTTATCAGCTTCGAATGTAGAAGGCAACTCACAGATCACACATAGAAAGGATTTTTGAAAGTTTGAAAACTGCTTTTTAAAAAAGCTAGACCCTAATGACTCAAGATATTATTTGTGCGTGTGTGTAGGCTGAATCAACACTTAGCCTATCAGAATGTACACAGTAGCGTCTTTTTCAAGGTCTTAAACAGCTTTGATTGAATCTTCGTGTACATTAAATTGATAATGCAAGCAGCCTGTAATACACAATATTCATAACAATAGAATACATCTTCATTTGTAAATATACACTTATATGCCAAGTCAGCATCTATCCAGGGATCTCTAAACCACTTATCAACATGACAGCAGCCTCACGTTATTGCTCTAATGCAATAAATATTGCGGCTGTTTCGAAGATGAGGAAACTGAGGCACGTAATGTGAAGAGAATTGGTTGGGGTTGTACGGCAAAGTGCTGATAGTGTGGAATAGGTTCTTTGCATCAGCCCGTTAAACAGTCTGTGGCATGTGGAGTCTCTCCCTTGGACCTGGAGTTACTCATGTCTATGGAGAAAACACTTATTGTAGAGACATGTTGAGATTTTTGCCTGTCCTTGACACCAGTAGAAATTAGATGCTTGCCCTTGAACATCCATACAAAGAGGTTGGTTACTCCTTGGTAGAGGGCCACATTAAAGTTTAAATTGATATTCAACCTCTTCCCCTATGTACCTAATTAAAAGCTCACAGACTTAGATACATCCTTTTCTTGGTGGTTTTTCTTTTTTTTTTTTCCCTACCCCCCCCCCACTTTTAGCGCAATGCTTCTGAAACTTGCCACAAAAAAAAATATCTGGATGTTGTCATCTACCTTTTGCTGGGCCCAATGTATTTCTCAATGATCTTTCTTGTTTTCTGGGATAATGTACAAATTCATATACAATATTTATATATATTTAAATGTTTGTTTACCCATTGCCCTATCTTGGAGGAAAAATTAGTGGAACCACTCATATCCCCAATTAAGTTACACAAATGACTTCTGCTAAGGGATCACAGTGAAAGTGGATGACATTCATGAAAGTTAAATAGAATTTATTAAATTAGAATAACAAAATAGTAATGGGATTTATATTTGCCATTTTCATACACTGGTAAATATTTCTGAGCACTTGTGTAAGAAACAAATTTTTTATGTGGATGTTCCTGGGCAAAGTCCATGACCATAACCAAAACCAAATGCATGATAAAATTAATTTCAGCTGGATGTAGAGGTATTGAAGTTGCTGTTTAAAAGCTCCTATATCCATTCAGATTAGGAGACACCAACAGTAGCAACATTGCAATCTTTGCCACATTTGCAGAGGGTCACCATCCGTTGTTTTCTTTACAGTCCCTGCCATATTTGGCTTCCCAGGAGGGTAAGTAAATATGTTGTATTTAGAAATACTTAGGGGTTGTACCCAAGAAAAACATATGGTAACTTTCTCCTACAGTTTGTATATGCAATAACAAAAATCAAACAAAATAGGGTTACACTGAAATATGGGGCCAATTCTATGCTGATCTGGTACAGACATGAAAATGAATACTTGTCATGTAATCAAATGGAACAAATAATGTAGAAGAAAAATTCTGATTCACTGATTGTAGTTGTGCTAATGTTAGATTATAGTTGTTTGTCAACTGTAAGTACTGGCACTTAATACTCTGGATACTTACTTTTCTTAACTGCCTCAATTTGTATTTAAAGCTTGTTTTTTGGTGATCATTCTTGCCATGGGAAATCACTTGCTCATATATCCACAAAGTGAACACACAGTGAGTGATAATGCAGTGAATCTGATCTTTTCAGAAGTTCAGATAAATGCCCATCTGTTTTTTTTATGATTCACCTTAATTCATCTTTTAGTGGCGGCATAAACAAATCTACCGTTTCCATTCCTGTATCTCTAGCAATGATGAGAAATATGGGCTGTAGGAACTGGAATTATCTTGATGGAACAGCCTTTCTTAAACTCTCAGTGTGGTTTAATCATATTAGTTGTATTTATATCCCTTGGATTATAGAAATCAAATATTTTGCTTTTGTCACAGGTATTTCTAGCATTTTCAGGGTTAGCATGCCACTGAAACGATCACAAGTCTTTTACTTTGGGTGGTGGATAAAAAGATATGTTGAAAAATAAAACTGTTGGCATACAGTGTAAATTGCTGTGGACTAGTAATTTAGCAACAGATTTGGGCAACCGGTATTGCTCTTCGGCCAACATCCCTGTCATTGCCTGAAGCAGATGGCTTCAATTTTATACTCGGTTTTTCAGTCTGTATATTTAGTCATCAAACAAAAAAAGTTTTTCTGTGACTGGTCAGTGATATAGGCTTGGAAGAAAATATTCTTTTATTTGGAAAATAAGTCTCCATTATGCATTTGAATATGAAAGCTAGAACTGCCTGAAGAATGAGGATAGGTTTCTTTTTCTTAAGTCTTTTCCTTCGTATAGAAAAATGTAGCCAGAAACACTGAATTCTTCTTAATCAAACCTTCAGTTGTTAAAGGTTTAGTTTAGGAAACAGATTCATTTAATACCTGATAGTGATCAGTAAGAGTTGTGATGCTGTACCTGCCCCATCTGGGTGCTGTGCCTTTTACTAACATGGAAAAATATCCCCTTTTCCTTCTACAATTTTTTCTTCTTCATGTATTTCTTCCAAGTAGCTGAAATTTCTGATTTTGCCTTTTTTCCCCTGCACTTCTCTATCTCCACCTCTCTGATAAAGAAATAATAGAATAAGAGAGCAAAACAGGAGCATAATTTGTCTTCTGAGCAGTCTGAATCTGACAGGCGATTAGGTGTCACCCAGCCTGACAGAGCTGGCTCAACTCCACGTGGATGGGAAGCTCTGTAGGGCCAGTGCTGAGGTCGGTGATGTAAAGCCCCATGAACCCAAATATCAGGGAAGGAATGGTAAAGAAACCCTCCATATCTAGCTTGAAAAAAAGACAAAGGAGCAGAAGACCCAGATGGATCTTGAAGCTCTGGTTTAAGCTACATTGTCCATTGTAGTATGACAATCCCAAACATTAAGAAAAGATATGCAGAGCCCAGTCTTTCTATCTGACAGGAAAGAAATTCCCTCCACTGAAGCAAACTCCTGAAAAAGAACTGCATAATAAATCCTAGCTGGAACGCCAGAGACAACTCTTCTTCTTGGGAAGTTAATATATATTACTTAAGACTTGGCAACAGTTTAGCTACAGACATACTATTGCTTCTCTCTTAGGGTAACTCTCACATCCCAGTGAGAAAGTTTACTTCCTTCACACCTGGTCTTGTGTACTATTAAACAATCACAGCAGCTGCTGAATTATTTATCTTTTTCCAGCAGACAAAACTAGTATTCCACCCGACACCCTCCTTGTCCAAGAGGAAAAAAGCAGTTTGAGGGAGAGAATGCATTACAAAATCTGCAGTACAAAAGTTTACATCATTAAGCATTTAGGGTTTACATAGAGAGCAGTGGCATGCAACAGCAGGCACGTCCCTAAGTGCTTTTTCTGCAATCAGAATTTCATTCATTACCCAATTTTCATGCGAGTCCCCTGGCATTTGAAATATGTTTCAAGGTAGGCTTCCCAAGGGCTTCCCCCCTCCCATAATAACTGATTTGCAGTGTCCAAAGACAGATCTAAATATCTTTGGCTCAAATTACCTAAGGCCTGCAAAGCAGGATTCTCTGTCATCCTCATCACATCTCACACCTACAGAACAGATAACAGATTAATATCTGGCTGGCAAATATTTCATCAGTGTCTCCAGCTAAGGCACCTTGCATTATTTTATCTGGGGCACCAAAAGGAAAAGAGGAGGGGGTGGATGGAAATTTATTTGCACTCTACAGGAGAATGAGGGTGTGGATGGCAGAGAGGGAAAGTGGAAATGAGAGGGAAAGTGGAAATAAGAGGTTTCTCTTGGTATTACAGGAAAAGCAACAAAGCTAGTCCTGGCAAAGTTCTCTGCTCCGATTATGTATACACTTTTATTCAATCACTGCATCGCTCTGTGTCTGACACTTGGTCAATAGTGCAATCTACCACTGATCAGAATAAAACAGCCATCCTGCAACACCTTGGAATTTCATTAGTTTCTTTTCAATGTTGTCTTTATAACTACGTGTTTACTTGCAAACAAACTTACAGCATGATTCTGTGCTTTTTCACATAAAAAGTCAGAGACCCTATGCAGCAATGTAAACATTTTGCCCATCAGAAAAACTGCTCTTAAATGATTTCCTTTTTGTAAAAAAAAGAAAAAAAAAGTATTAATATAATAAAAGCCACAGATGGATTCCTCATATCAGAATTTTATCTGCTCTTCCCAAGGTTCAGATTTTGGAATTTCTATTTTGGTTATCACCTAAATGACCTCATAGTCTAAATCCATTTTCAAAAGCTTTTTTTTTTTAAAAAAAAAGGATTCATTTATTTATAATTTTTACTCTGTAATTCCCGTAAATGTGTCAATTAACAGACATTCCTTCCTCTAGTGGCTATGGCAAGCTAGATATAATTTTATCTGTCCTGTGTATCAGTATCTATTTTGAAATTTTGAGGCAAATGGAAGGAAAACAGGAGACAGACCACTGCTTAGGTTCATGTGAACTAGACATTCACTGAAGTTTTTCATAACTGGTGGTAACATAAGGACCTCATAAGGACCTTTAAAAAGTGCATTTTTACCTGTGCAGAAAATTTGGTAGTGCATTTGCACTGTTACATGATGACGATGGTTGTGAAAAAGTGCTGTCTGTTCCCAGGATAACTCAACCAGAATGTACAATTAACTGTGCTTTTACTGTGTTTTTTAACCTGTTCTAATTTTTTGTCTCTTTTTATAATTTTTTTTTTTTTTCATTTTTCTCCCATCTCTCCTACCCAGCTGGCTGCTGTATCTCAGACTAACTCATTTCATTTGTTGTTTTGTATCGTTGCCTCCTTTCCTGGCACCCTTTTAGCTCTACCTCTGACCTTGGTTGCATCATGCTCACTGCAGGATGGATCATGAATCCCTACTGACAGCCGCCAACTGGTACTTTTTTCCAAGCTAAGGTGAAAACAATACGGTCTGCCTGGGGGCTGATCCAGGGCAAGTGAGTGGCCCTGCTTTGAAAGGTTGTCGGAAAGGGCATGTTTGTCCCCAACTCTGAGATCGAATCCAAAGTAAACCTGATTTTTCTCTAGGCAAAGGCTAAGGCGATCCTGCCAAGTCCTCTCTAGTCCATTGCGTTAATGTCATCTATAAGCATCTTTCTTACCGTGTGTCTGTCTCCTCTATCTAGCTACCTCCTAGGACAAAAGCAAGGAACACCTTTGACTCAACCTATTCCCCAGGCTGAGGCAGGGAATTTGACTAAAAAGTAACACAAAAGGATCATCCAGAAATCCCCCTAAGATAATCATCTCCTTCCACCACCACCTTCAAAACCTTTTGTGACATGAAAGCATGCATTGTGTAACCTTTTCAGTTCATATCCTTCATTCTTTCTTCTATAGCATAATTTCATCCTTAGGTTTTGAAGCATTGCTTCTCTCCAACACTTTCACTGTTTTATTTGTTTCCTGCTCAGCAGCCCTTATTCCATGTTATGCTTTTTCACTATTGTCTCAGAATTTCTACCCAGTCTCTGATGTTTTCATAGCTTGCCATTTTCTTAGCTTCTCTCTTTGTCATGGTCTTACCATTCATTTCCCTACAGTCTTCTTCATGGTCCAGAGGAGCTTTTATCTCTCCAGTTTTTGGCTGTAGAATAGGTCTCTTATGAAATATTTTCTTGTTTCTTCCTCATTTGTTCTTTTAATCTATTTAATTGTTTTAGTTTCCTTCTGTGTATATCTTTCCTCAGCAGCCTCCTTCTCTCGGTTCTTCGCTCAATACGCATCTGCCTTTTCCAGATCTGCTTTCCACATTTTGCACATTTCTCTGCATTTCTCCCCTACCGCAACTCTATCTCCAATAACTTGAAGCTGCATATTAAAGTGCTGTTTAAGAAAAAGACTACTTAATGATAATTAAGTGATATTATGGTGATAATATGGACATCTTAGTGGTTAACCTTCAAGTGTGATTGAGGCGTATCATACTGTGGAAGGTGTTGCATTCTTCTTCGATAGATGAAGAAGAAAGTCCAAGCATCAAAATGAAAAGAAGTAGGGAGGAAGGGCAGTGACCTTTAAAATCCACTGTGGATAGGTCAAGTCAATTCTTTTTGTTTGTTTGTGTGTTTGTTTTGGGGCATGGTCTTTCACCACTGTCTTGTCGACATCTATTGAAAATAAAATGCAAACTATAAGCAGGCATCCAATTAATGCCAAGATCAGACTAGCCTCAGTTCTTAGGTGAGGTCTTCTAGCACAAGTGTGCTAGAAGAGGCTTTATGCAAGGTTAGGTGGTTGGTCTTTAATACAGCTGTTATGTTGTGCCTGTCAGCTGTAACACACTTCCCAGTTTGCCTCTTAATGTTGCTTACAAAATGCATCAGCAGTACATCTTTTGTCCTTGCCAGCAGATGCAGCTGTTTAAGTAGGATTTTCTTTTTATTTTTGGATGTGAATTCAGTAACTGTGATATGGTCTTGATGTGCAAACTACCACCCCCCAATTATGTAAAAATAGGAAGGAAACTGACCCCAGCCCCTTTCCCAAGTATGAAGAGGTAGCATTTTCCTACTATGTAATGTCTGAATGTATTTTTTTTTGTCATTCTGCAGCATCTAAAGGCCTAAGATTTATAATGCATGACATCTGATTTGAGCCTGCTTCTAACCTTCCTCTTGTGGAGGGAAGAATTTTGATAAGTTGGCATCCCCTTGTATTCTCTTTCTTTAGCAAAGTCAGAGTCATACCCTTGTCTGAAAGGAATCTTACATAAAACCTGAAATGTAGGATCTCTGGGTTAAAACAAATAGCTCTTCCATGGAGTGGGCATCTGTAGCACTTCTCAAGTAAAACTTTTCTAGACATCAAGGTGAAAAATGTAAGAGTTTTATAAGGAATAAGCTTTCTGCCGTGTTTAAACATTTAAAAATTAAATAGAAGTACATATACCTAGTAGAGGATTGCACAAGATGTTCACCATTGCATCATTTTGCATTTGCTAAATTTCTGAAGCAACTTTTGGGAGAAGCATTTTGAGCTTGAAACTTCTGATCTAGCTCAAATGCCTTTCAGGAATCATTGAAAGGTGAATAATGGCACCTCCTGCTGTTGGGGTGGGAAGGTGGGAAGTAAGAGTTCAGTATGTGGGACCACATCTTGTGTAGATGTTTTAATATTTTGTAGTCCCAGGGGGATATACTGGCATACCACAAAACCTCATTTAATAGAATTGTACCTGCTGCCTGAGACAGCTGGTAGCAAGGACACTCCACTAAAAGAAGAACTTAGGGATGGGAGGAGACTGCACTAGGATGGGCTTGGTATAAGAGTGGTAGAAACCATAGACATTTAAAATGAGTTTAGGAGTAAGCTGTGAAGCTCAGTGCTAGAGGTTTGTCCTTTTGTGACTTGTTTGAAGAAACTCAAGATGAAACAGCATAAACCTCTACGTTTTACCTGGTTCAAATGGTAGTTCAAGTCATCAATCAGCCCCAGTCTGTAAATGTAAATATACATATGCCTGTGTTCATTTGAACTCTTCTTGAAGAGCTTTGCTCTTGAAACCACTTATACTGATTATGACTTGTTCCTTCTTGAGAGCAGATTTGTGCGGCTCTACCTAAGAAAAGCTTGTTTCAAAATTTACAATGTTTGTTTTCTAAATGGTTACATTGGAATTGGCTTTCTTTTTTTGGTATTTTTTAATAAACCACTGCATACCAACACATTTGGGTAGAAATGTACAACGGCTACAGGTATTAAATGAAAATAATTTGATACTATTATCAAGCTAACAGACAAAATGATTACTGTGTTGACTACAAAAATTATGTATCATAAAGAAATAGAAGAGAAGACCACATATTTTGCCTCACTGCCTGCTTTTACTAAACCAATGTGTTTTCTTTGGACTGTGAATAGCATAGGCTGCTTCCTCAGCAAGATTTTCTAAGCTTCCCTACTAGATTGCATTTATTTTATTTTTATTTTTATTTTTTGCTTAATTTTCTTTCCAGAACAAATCTGAATTGCAGATGTCTGTAGCAGGAAACTACTGCAGTTTGAAAACTGGTGGTGTCTTTTTCTAGTTCTGATAAAACTGTGATATAATACTGTTTCTGTGGGTGAAATTTGCAGGTATATGTATGGTGAGGATATTCTGAGAAATTACTTCCATGTGTTTTCAATAGATTTATTACTTTTCTACTATGCTGGCATTTTCCTCTCTTTGATGCTGGTACTGCTTTCAGAAAGACAAAATAAAAACAAATAATAAAAACAAATGTAAATATTAGCCTTTGCTGAAGTTTATAGACTGAATCTAAAGTAAATGCTGGTGTTCTAAAAAAAAATAAATATAAGTTTTGATCTTTAAAGATAAGGCAGACACTTCACCTATAGCTCTTTCAACAGTGGATTGTGATGAGATGATCCATAGCTATCAACTCATAGTGTCAAGGTATTCTTTATGGGGAGTTCTGTATTTTGTAATTCGTTTGCTTTGTTTGACTACAGGAAGACTATGAAGATGTATCTAGTTGATGATAATTTTTTTTCCAAGGAGTGGAGTTGGATGTGACTTTAGATTATCACTTGATTTCTCTGTTATCTGTCAGTCTGTCTCTAATACTCTTCACTTCTAATGTAATTTAGCAAAGCTTATGAAGATAAATGAATGTTTTTGAAATGCTAAAATACTAAAGTAAGGAGTGCCACACAGTGAAAGGCATGGAATAAGGACTCTTAGATATTTTTATAAAAAGTAAGAATACAGGCAGCTGCTTGTTCAACATACAGAGTTATGCAGAAGTTCACTCTACAAAAATGCAAAGTATTATTGGCTGGAATATAACTCCAGACTTCAAAGTATGTGTTTAGGTTTCTCACTGCTTCAGTATAGAAAAAGTAAGTCTTCAATAAAAATACGTCAGTAGCAACATTACTAGCTAGCATAAGAAAATGAGTACTAATATTTCAGGTACATCATCCCTACCTCAGTAGTTAAACCTCAAAAAAACTATCTGAATACTTTATCAAGAAAAAAACTTCTTAAACACTTCTTCTGCTTTATCCCTTGAATATTCTGCTTTATCCAAGGGTTACAAAAATGTCAGTGAGGACAGTAGCTCTATAATCATCTGCCCAGTATTGGGGAGTATGCAATGTGCCACTAGGACAAGCTATAACTAGACAATACATAAGGGAAACCTCCCCCAGTAAATGCATCCCTTCAGTGTCTCCTTGTCTGTCCAAATCTCAATGAGGAACAGCTTATGGTGTAGTAGAGTAGGAAAACATATTAAACTGCAACTCTGACCCTTGTAGAAAATGTAAAAATTTAGCTGAGTTAATTTTCTTTTCCTCTCTCTCTCGATCCAAGATGCTGTTATAAATTGAGATAAATGTACCAAAGCATCAATTTGGTAGCTTCTTTTTTTTTTTTTTCTTTCTTTCCCAGCTCATAGATATTAAATTTCATATTGGGCATTCAAAGCTGTTTTCTGCCATGAGGCTAGAGGCCTTCCCACCTACTGAGGTCAATTGGTTTAAAATGTGCTGCAGGTAGGAAATATATAATATTTCCCCCCACCTTTGTGGGGCCTTCAAAATATTTTACCTCCTTAGAGTCAAGACTAGAAAGTCTGTAAAGAAATGAATTATTAATGTTTGGTTTTTCTCAGGAACAGAATCTTTTTACCCAAGGAGTAGCATTTCTTCCATGTTTTTGGACGTTTTCTTCCTTATATCAAATTCTGACCCTTTGGTAAGGTGTCTTCTTTTGACTCACAGATTTGCTGACTTTCATAAACACACTACCTTTACTTTTAATCAGTGCAAAAGTTCAGTTTGGGGAGCTTGGTGGTCAGGTTATAATCAGAACTACATCTAACAGAATGCTGGCAAAAAAAATAAATCCAAAAATTCAGTATGCAGAAAAATGTGGCTTCCAGATGAATATGGATGGAGCTGTATTTTTAAAAAGGTTCTGCCTGCCCCCATTTGCACAAATCTCCATGTGTCAAAGAACAGAGGGATGACGGAAGAGGTGGTAGCTCATTGCCAAGTGTTACATATGCTTTCTGCTTGTTCCAGGAAAGTTATAGCAGTATTGTAGGATACTCCTTTTGACCAGGCTTGTTAGTTGGTATTAAAATTCTGTGTAAAAATGCTGATGGTTTCCTGTTGAATCATAACAGCATGTGAGACTAGTTACACTGCCCTGGAGATGAAGAAGATGACAAGGGCTCATCAGAAGAAGCTTTCAAATTGCCTGGGATGGTAAGAAACTCAGACTCTAATTTTTTTTTTTTTATAATATTAGTTTCTTTGCATAATCTATCCAAGGCATGAATCCTGACCTTATTCAAACTATATGAACTGTAGTTTGAAGCTGTGTGGTAAACCAACTTGCTTATAAATAGAAAATTAGGCAGACTTCTATGCCATATATATCCCAACACCACAGTAATTTCCTGGCATTGATAGTTTGCAAGCATGTAAACAAGGTTTCTGCCAAAACTGCCACATGGGATGAAACAAGACACAATTTAAACATTAGCCTAGAAGTTAGTCCCCCTGATCATGACCAATATGATTGTAAAGTCATGGTCATCTAATTATTTGTCCTCATATTCATGAATTGAAAAATCATGCTTTACATATAAAGTATCAGACCACAGAGAAAATGGCTGGTCCGATGATCCTTGAAAGATTTTGGAAGGAGAAAGAGTTTGAACCCAGGGTACTCTAAATTAGAATCTAAAACAATTTTCTTGATACTTCTTTCCTTACCTGGTTAAGATGAGAGAAGTGGGTTGAGATTTAATGTAAGAAAACCTGTAAAGCTGGTGGATCAGTTCTGGCCCAGAGGTACAGGCCAGTCTTTCCCAGTCCCAGAGAAAGTGTGGTGAAGATCATTAGACAAGATAGAGTCTAAATAGCCTTCCCAAGACAGGTAAAGAGTATCTTAGACCCTCTGGTTCAGAATAGATTTGGTGGTGAAAAATTATATAGCAGAGGATAAGATTCAGCTTCAGTGTTGCGGAATGAAAGGGTCCTGGAGATTACAGGGGAACATCATGTTGTCTGTCACTGCTACGTGTCTTCTACCAGGCTAGGGAAGCACTATCTTCCAGACACAAGTCACCACAAAAGGAATTCTCTCCTTGGAAAAATGACCTTTTTTGCTTCCCTTCTGGAGGAGAGTGCTTTTTTGCCTATATCTCTGCTTTTCAAAAAGCATTCATGTTTATGCCCGTGTACACCTCTACCTATGAACCCCAAACCAGTTATTTTCCCTTAACAAGATGAAGGAGCATATAGACATCCATATTTACCAAGTATAAGTCATGTCAAATCCAGTGTTTGCATTTACTGTTGTTCAGCTCATCTCTGGTAGTTTCCAAGACCTTGTTAGGTATTTAAATCCATGTAACCCAAATTTTTGTTTGCTGTGTAGCCATTCACATGCACACAAAATGGCATCAGTTGTGACAGTTAAATATTTAAATAATTTATATATAAATACATGTAAATTAAGTTATCAGAACATGCTTTATTTTATGTATGGTATTACCTGAATGTATCTAACCTAAAAACAAAGTCCAAGAGAAATTTCCTGGAAATCTCAACCACAGGGGGCTCATGTTTTCCACAATCCTGGCAAATATTGGAATGCTTATTTGAAAGGATTGACTTGCAGAACAGCTCAGTAATGCTTTAGTAATCACTATATTTAGTGAAAATACCACTTTTGCCTTTCTTTGCTTCAGTCTCTAAGTTAAAGTAACTGATCAATTTCCTCCTGCACAGATGTTTTTATCCCAATTCAATATGTGAGGTAGTGTTTTCAAAGTCCCAACATTTTAAGATGTATTAATTTCATGTTTACATTTCACACACATCTGGGTATAGCTGACACTCATTACTGCATGTTTTACTCTTCAGCAAAGAGAAAATAAGGAACAGCAGGAATGCAGCCCAAGTAACTTTGTCTAATTGCATGATAAATCTTGCTGGATATTCAGTTTCTGTTCTGATTCTGAGTGTTTCAGTGAATATTGCTACATAGCTCATTCACAAACTACTTCAAAGGCTATTACACAATTTTTAAACAGTACTTTCAAAAATACTTTTAAAAATACTACTACTATTGAGTAGACCCAATCTTCCTACAGTGAAGAGAGAGAGGAACTGGTAGAATCCAAATGTTACTCCACTGTAAAATATTTTACACCTTCTTTTGTTAACACTGTCAGCTTCCCAGTTCTTTTTCAGAAATTGCTCCTCCACTCCTGCTCATCCTGGGTTCTTGCTTTGCTCTGCTTTTCCTCGTGTATTAGGGTACAGCTAGGGACAGTGATATGACATATTGCAGATAACATCCTAACATATTAAATAAGGATGTTCAAACATAGTGACAGATCCTGTTGTATGATGATACATCAGGGCAGCTCAAAGATAAGAATTTTAATATATTCTATTATGAAATCACTTAAGCTGACTAAGTGATAGCTGTGGGGGGAATGGAATAGCTTGCAGCTTCTGGAAAGGGTTAAGAGACCTAGCAATGGGAAAGAAATACCTGGGTGCTACAGGGAGACAGAATTAGGAGTAATCAAAATCAACCTGTTAAAGAAAAAAATCCTTGATCTCTTTGAGTAATTTTGAGAGATGACACAAGGAATGTAATTTTCTCCTTAGATGGAGGATGAGACATCCCCAAGGTATGTGACCTGCCAAGGGAATCTTTCTGAACTGTCCCCAGCAACAACTTTCCTACAGTTTCCCTGAGTATAGGCTATGAATACCTACCATTTGATCATAGAATCATAGAATAGTTTGGGTTGGAAGGGACCTTTAAAGGTCATCTAGTCCAACGCCCCTGCAGTGAGCAGGGACATCTTCCACTAGATCAGGTTGCTCGGAGCCCCGTCCAACCTGACCCTGAATATTTCCAGGGATGGGGTATCTACCACCTCTCTGGGCAACCTGTTCCAGTGTTTCACTACCCTTGTCTTAAAGAATTTCTTCCTTATATGCAGACTAAATCTACTCTCTTTTAGTTTAAAACTATTATCCCTTGTCCTATTGCTACAGACTCTATTAAAAACTCTGTCCCCATCTTTCTTATAAGTCCCTTTTAAGTACTGAAAGGCCACAATAAGGTCTTCCTGGAGCCTTCTCTTCTCCAGGCTGAACAATCCCAACTCTCTCAGCCTGTCCTCATAGGAGAGGTGTTCCAGCCCTCTGATTTTTTCTGTGGTCCTCCTCTGGACCTGCTCCAACAGGTCCATGTCTTTCCCATGCTGAGAACTCCAGAGCTGGACATAGTACTCCAGGTAGGGTTTCACCAGAGCAGAGTAGAAGGGCAGAATCACCTCCCTTGACCTGCTGGCTGCAATAGATACTCTGGTGATGCCAGCCTGCCCCATTTTTCCTAAATCTCTGAATCCCATTTTTACCACATGATGAAGGAGCAGACCTATCTCAGCATGATGGAAAAGGGAAGGAAGAGAGTGCCAGGAGTGCTTGCCTTATTGACCTGCAGCTTGCTTTTTGCCTGGATCTGATGAGAGTATTAGAGAGTGGTGGGGAATTGCAAGCTGGAGGCTGGATAAATCACCTCAGTGGGTCTTATCTGTTCACCCTACCTCACCTCCCATCCAGGATCCCTCAGATCTGATGAAGGGGCTGGGGTGGGAAGCAGCCCCAATAGATTTATTGCACTCATCCAGACTGATGCAATGTGCCCATAGATAAACACGTGGTGCTCTTTTGCTGTTGCAATAAGGGGGCTGTGTCATGCCCAGCAAGCATAGTTAGGAACCACTGAACTAAATGGAGAATATGTTTTGGGATTGATACCCATACAGAAGCTGGGCTTGGCTGAAAGGCCTAGTGGGTCCTTCTCATTTCTAATTCTCATTAGATAATCATCATTATTAACTGTATTAAGATGTTTTATTTCTTCAGCTGCAAATTATTTTTCCACGTTAAGTTAAATTTTATCCACAGAGAAAGCATCCACCATAAGTTTGGTTTCCAGAGTAAGAAAATATCCCTCAGAATTCCTTGTTAAAGTACAACTGAAGTCTTCAAGTATGTGAAGGGCATGACCTTTCATATTAGGAAAGGGTCTATTTGCCTTTCTCTTCAGAACAAAGATAACATGCTTTAAAGACCAAGGCCTCACTTAAACCAGTTCCCTGGAAATAATGTCAGAATGTGACTTCTGAAATGTGAGTAGGAGCTGGCATGGCCATAACACACCTACTGCAATTACTGCCATAAATCTTATCGGCTAGCATCTAGTTTCTACATCTGTCTCACAAGAAGGGTGTTGAAGTCCCTCTGGAGAAGCGTGGAGGTGCTTCTGCTTCAGCAGATCTCCTGAAGGCAGATTGCAACACGTGGGTCACCCTCTTCACACACAGTCCCTTGTTTGGGACTTGCTCTTTCGGTGAGCTCAATTCAGGTCACCTTCGTGTCTGATTTCCTGTACAACACAACCGCATAATGTCACCCTCTGACCTTTGCACAGAACTTCATAGAGTGGGTCTACAATGTATGCCCGTGGACTCCT
>CM067081.1:147257257-147289757 GCA_034008185.1 Gorsachius magnificus | reverse complement strand
TCCATATAATATCTACTTACTCCATCTTTCTTGAACCTGGAAGTATACAGACAAATCTTGCAGCTCTTTGTGACAGAGAATCCCATGTAAGAATGGTGAGTTTTGTTGTATGGTAATGTACCCCAGGATTTAAAACAGAGACTCTGAGGGTCTTTACTTTCTGGTATCAATTGTTACCTATTTTTGACAGGAGAGCTTGGTGAGGTAGATGCTTCTTTCTTTAGGAGAATTTGGCCCTCTACATTTGTTGAATGGGTGACCATATTTTGAGAAGAACCAGGTCACTAGTTGCAGGGAGGAAAGGTGGCCACAATAAAGAAAAATGTAAACAGACTACAGAGGCATACCTGATATATTGCTATCTTCTGTGGAGATGAAGACACTATTTATTTGTATGCCATGTACACGGGTGTATTTGCACATCAAAGCTGGGTGTTAATAACAGCTCGTGTCTCTGTCAGAATGGACTGGTCAAGGGGTAGCGTATGAGTGAGGGCCTCACTGTGGGAGGAAGAAGGAGATTATTTATTTATTTATTTCCCATGTATCAGAAAATGCTAGCTCCTCCTGCCAACCTGGAGTTGAACTGCAATAAAAGACAGATCTCCTGCCATACAAAGAGAACTGGAAATGGTTGACTTTATACAAACCCAAGGTGAACCAACCCACAGTCAAACCTTGCTTATGTTTCCAAATCCTAATGCTTCCACAGGGCCTTCCAAATCTTTTCGTACTGCTGCAAAGCTCATGGTGAAAGTCAGCTGCATTCGTGATAAAAGTATGTAAAAATCAATTGCAGCGTGGTAAGCTGGGATGGCTGTTGCAGACTGATATGTCCAACGCTAGTAGAGTTTGAGAGAGCAAGGTACAGCACAGTATCCCGCCATTAAGACCTAGATTCGTTCAAGATACTTGAATCGCCCTCCCTCCTAAATCATCATAGGGAGGGGCTTTACATGCAGTTCTCATGGCAAATATTCTTCAGGAAAAATAATGGATTGGTGTGTGTAAACCTAAAGAAAGGAATTGGTTTAAGACAGGTCATTTGAATCCTTGTGCTGAAAGGGAACTACCGTTTTTCAATGTACCTACTTTTTAGAATTTTATTATTCAAGAGTCATGTGAATATTATCCCCCTTCTACTTTATCTTTCAGCATTGTACCCTATTCTTCCCTCTCAATTTTCCAAAAACAGGGAAAAAAAAAGAGAGAGAAACAAAAATGCCTGAAGCTTAAACAACCTGAAGGGAAGGAGGTTCTCACTGTCTTATATTTAAGCATATATTATTTGCTGAGCGAGTCTTGATTTTTTTTGTTTGAAACTTAATTAAAACCAGTTAACTCTTTTTTAATACTGTAATTTCAGAAAAAAAAAAAAAAAAAAAAAAGAAGAAATAGCTCCTATGGAAAACCCTAAATTGTGTTTACAATGCTTATTTTTACCGGTTTTGGGTGAACTGGTTTATTTTGAGATACGGCTTTATTTTTAAGTCCAAGCAAAATAGAAGAGCAATGAGTAGACACCAAAATAATGTTGGCTATTTGCTATCAACTTCATCTGCTCAGAGCTTAAAGTCAGGCTCAGTGGCTGCCAGCAAAAGCAGGAGAGTGGCTGTTGTGCCAGTGATGTGGGCAGTGGTGTGGAGGGGTCCTGAGCAAAGAAGTAAAACAAGAGGGGAAGAGGAACTGTCAGAAGAAACCTGGATAATGTGTCAGTACTGATCCACGAGGCAGTAGCAGGAGGTGAAGGTGGGAGGAAATACTGCAGACGTTTTGCATGTGGGCAGCTTGAATTCAGGAAGAATGAGCCAAATATTAGTTAGCTAGTATTCAACTGCAGAAGGATTTAGCAGGCAAATCTGTGAGAAGACAGAAGTATTTGAATACCAGCTAAGAAAATAGTTTGCATCCCAGTTTTATTTAGACAGCTGTACTATAAGACACACAATAGTTTAAAAATTAACAGTGCTGCAGTGTGTATGTGTGGGTGGGTATAAACGGCAATAAAACACAGGAGTGTGCCTTTTGTGCCTATGTCTCTTAGATCTGATGCAGATGTATAACTAATATTTTCATTCTGCAAATGTCTATGTGTAGGAAGAAAATGTAGCTGGTTAAGAGGCCATAAGCAGTTTTAAAATGCTTTCTTGCAGTTCTGTATGAACTTCATGTTTTTGAATGCTGAGTAAGAAGATATTCTCTCTGCGAATGTGATTGAGGTAGCCATTAAGCTTAAAGTTCAGGGTTTAAATACAAGACCTCTGTGTAATGTTTTCTGAAAAATGGATGCTCTCCTGCAAAGTGTTGGTTTGAAATACAGGACAGATAATGACCCATGCATATACATGTCGGGTAAGTGACTGGGGTTTATAGGCTGTGTATATGAAGCCCTTTCCTGTCAAATGCTACTAAAGGTGCTGTAATTTCAATTTACTTGCTAAAGGACAAAATACTAAACAGTGGCTGTTTGCAAGTGACTTCAAGTGATGAGTCTGTGTCTTATGCTGGAATTCTGTGTGTACCAGAGACACAAACGCTTGGAGCAGAGTTTCAGGCTAGGGGAAGTGTAAAGAGAGATACCCAAGCCATTTCTGTTTCCAGCGTTGGGTAGTGGAGGTAGCTTTTGCCCCTGGTGCAGATTCTCACGCGAGCCTGACCGCCTGAAGCTGCCTGGGTTGTCACTCACACCCTGTACCTCAGTCTAGAAGAAGCAGCAGCTTCTCCCCCTTGCTCTGCTGTGCTCCATGGGAGCTGGGACACGTGGCTCATGCAGGCAACTGGGAAGCTGGGCTGGGAGAGATCACAGCGCTGTGGAGTGGGTGGGTGTGTTGTAAGCGTGTGACAGGATGGGGGTCCCATTTTGGGGTGGAGGCTTTGTATCTGTGCTTCGGTGCATAGGAAGAAAACAAGGGCAAAAGAAGGGCAGGGTGTGGGGAAGGATGGAGGGTTGCCTGCTGAGAGGGTTCATGGTAGTAAAGAGCATGGGGGGCAGAGGGTGTAGTTTGGGCAGGTGGGATGTGTGCAATATGTGGCATGAAACAGGTGAGGGGGCAATTTAGAGGTATGGTAGATGTGGAAATCAACAAGGTTCTTCTTGGCTGGCTGGGTTGTTGAGGGGGTAACAGAAGGAGAATTTGCAGTTTAAGTGGATGAACTTTACAGATGAAGAGAAAACCTTTGAGTTTTAATTAGAGAAGACGGAGCAAGAGGAACGCTGCTATCTCTGTGAATAGTGGCAGGGAGGCAAAAGCAGGTGCTTGGCCAGCGCTGCCAGGCCAGGCACTGAAGGCGCTGCATTTGGGAGCTCCCAGCCTTGTATTTTCAACACGTCTGCTGACAGATGGTCTGAAGATGAGTTGTCTGTATGGAGAATACAGTGAAAGCAAGGTATTTTCTCCCTCATACCTACATCAAGGAGGAGTGGAACAAAATGACAGTAGAGAGATTGCTTGAAGAACAAACTTGATTTTCAGAAGGTTCTCTATGGGTGACTGCAGACCTTTTGAAAAGTGTACTGTTTTACAGAACATGCCTTTACAGTAAGCAATCACACAATGCTTGGGCTCCTGAGGAACTGATTAAAGCCATGGCTGCAAGTTCAAATTCTTTGATGAAAGCTATTGCCTGCTGGATGGGTTGGTAAGGTATGCAGCTTAAAAAAAAAATCTTATTATGAAGATGAGATGCCATTAGTCAGTTATTGTGGCCCGAGACTTGATGTTTCAGACTGCAGCCTGAAAATTAATATCTTAAATAGTGATATGACAGTCATCTGCAGTAAATGCAAGTTGTAACCAGCTATGAGGTAGATGGTATACTTGCAGGGTAAAAAACTCCCTAAAACTCGTAACTTAGGATTTACATTAGCTTTATGGCATTGGGGGGTTACTGAGTTAAGACACAAGACATCAATTTTAGGGATATTTTTCTAAATTAGGTCTCATTTCACACCCCAGTAAGAATGTGCTGTCGCCTTTATTTTTGTTGCTGTCTGGGGAAATGAAAAAGAAATCCGCTTTTTTAGTTTGTTTAATCAAAATATTTTCCTAAATACATGATTTGACCATGTCCAAAGTGTTTTTATCTGTGTTTTGAACAACACTTAAGAGACAGTAAGAGCATTGTATCCCCTTAACACTCTGTCTTCTACCTTATTATAGATCTTCTCTAAAATCAGTGTGATAATGTGACTCTCTCTCGTAGAGCATTCACTTTCCAGAGACCTTAACCAGAGAGACAGAAAGTCATGGTCGTTCAGGTAGGGAAGGACCTGAAGAGTCCAACCTCCTGCTCCAAGCAGGGTCAACACTGAATTCAGACCGATTGCTGCACTGGGCTTTGCCCAGCTGGGCAAGATTGAAAACCAAGGTTGAAAAATCAAAGCAATAAACCCTGTAGAAGATAGGAAGCCTTTACATTAGCACTGGTAATTAAGGACAAAAATACTTTACATTTTAGTGACTTGGCATGTTTAAGCTTAGTATAGGCTTGCTCTTTTATCTCATGATGCTGTGCTAAAATCATCTTGGCAAAGCAGGTGGCTAAGAAGGGTGTCAGCAAAGAAGCAGCTGCAGTCTCATCATTCAGTCTCAGAAGTGCCTTCCACTTCCTTATTAAAGGGGCATATAGGGCAGCGATATCACCCTAGAAGGACTCGCCGCCTCGTTTGCTAGGGCCACGGCTTGCCTTCAGAGCTTGTACTGAAACCTCCCCCTTCCCAACACCCACATGCACCAGCTTTTCTCTTTCTAAGGCACAGTGTTTCATGTATTGCCCCATTAAAACACTTTCTTTTGTTAGGGTGTTCTCATTCCTCTTTAATTATGTCCTCCAGAGTGGCATTCAAGGATAGGTTATTTTCCTTCTTTGTAGAAGATGTGGAATAATTTTCCCAAGGCAGTTTTAACTTCCCCTTTCCTTTAGTAATCCTAGTGTTTTAAATTACTCCTTTAATCACCGTCTCAAAGTAATCACCATACAATAACCTGTCCTGCGATTCTGGCTGAGGAGTCAGAAATTTCCCTTTTTCTGTGGCTGAGAAATGACCATTTTGTGCTTTGTTTTTAAAACATTTTATTAATTTTGATCCTTTTTTTCCTTTCACCTACTTTTTAAGAGGATTTGGGTTGGAGGGGGGATAACATTTCCTGGATGCTTCAAATTTCCCTTCTTGTTTTAGGATTTTTGATTAACTCCTCAGTTTTAATGATTATCATCCTCTGCAGAATTCACTTCCATTAAAAACCATCTTTTCCAGATCTGATTAAACTCTCTTTATTTAGCTCTTGTTGGGCCCTTTGTGATATGTGGAATCCAGCAGGGCTACAATTAGCCGGCTCCACTCCTCAGAGAGTAGCTTGAAGCCACCTTTTAAAAAACCTATAGAAAAGAATTAAATGTGTGGTCTCCATCTCTGTGAAATGGCAATGCTTACGATAATAGACTACCACACTTGTCTAAGAATACATGGGGCAGCCTTTTTTTTCCTACAGAACCAGTTCAGCGTATTCTTTCCTGTGTGGGCTTCACTTTCAGTCTTTGGTACTAACTTTGCTTTCATGGATCCCAAACAAAGAGAAATAGTTGATAGTGATGTTCAGCATTTGTTCCTGGACTATAGTTTTTTTGCTGCCAACTTACCAGCTTTTGCGTGCAAGAATCCCAGTACAATTTGTTCAGAAAATTTTAAATACCTTGGGATTTCTTCCCACTTTTTCTGCAGTTTGCATTCACAGGTCTTTATTTTAGTTTAGTCAGTTTGCAGCTATATCCATAGGATGGCAGCTTTGCGTGGAAGGTAGGTGGTGCTGAAATGGGTGGTGAACATCTGTGTGAATGAGACATGAAGACAGAAAGTGCAGCCTGCTCTCGCAGATGACAAGAAAGCATTCCCATAATACTTTCAACCTGTCTCAAGGAAGCTGCCTTGTTCTCTGCCCATTTTTAAGGGTGTGATTTTTCACAACTGGCTGGTACGTCTCTCTCTCTCACTTTTTTTTAAGCCTTGGGCATGTGCAACTAATGGAGGCAGGATGCCTTCCTTATCTGAATGGACTTTTGGGAAATCCTTCTTCTTGCGAGGAATCCAGACTTCTCTCATCTGGCTTTGGGGGTGTCGGGGAATTTGCCAGTGAACCTTGTTAGCCACAGAAGAACTGTTTTCAAAGGGCAGATGGACCTGATTTTGATGTTTCTTATCTGAGTCATATTCTTCAAAGCAAGAAGTCTAGGTGATTTCAGAGTATGACATGAAAAAAATGTTGTGAACAATCTAAGGTGATCAGGTGTGCACAAGCCTTTCTTCTAAGGTAAGGACCATCCCTGGGGGGTGGGAAAGGGGAAGGCATCTTGCATTTTGGACAGTGACTGGCATAATAGGACTTCTGTGGTACAAAATTACAAAAAATTTTATAGAGGACACTTCAAGAAAAAGAAACTGTGTACAAGTTAAGATTGCCTTCTAGGGAAGAATGTTCTCTCTTGAGAAACCCACCTTGCCTGCTGATTGAAATAACGTATTATACAAAATACGTCTATTTAGAAAGACTGTGCAGCTGCACATGGGAATGTGTGGTAGAGTATCTGTCACTAACATGGGGCTAATGCTTCTGTCTTCTCTGTCATTTTGGTTTCAACCCACAAATAAAAAGATGCCCTGATTCATGATGGAGACTAACCTGGGACTTGCACTCTCTTAAGTCTGGAAGTACCAGTCCTGGATTAAAAGTTGAATGATAATTTATATACTGGTAATTATCACTGGTAAAGTGATTTCTGACTCTGAGAAGCCTATTTCCTACCAATCTGTTACTAGTTGTTCTCACAGTTTACTCAGGGAAAACTGACTAAATCCCACTATAAGAAAGCCAAGCAAACTAAACCTTCCAAATTATAGAATCGCTTAGGTTGGAAAAGACCTTTAAGATCATCAAGTCCGACTGTTAACCTAACCCTGCCATCCCACCACTAAACCATGTCCCTAAGCACCTTGTCTACCCAACTTTTAGATACCTCCAGGGATGGGGACTCGACCACTTACCTGGGCAGCCCATTTCAGTGCCTGACAACCCTTTCTGTGAAGAAATTTTTCCTAATGTCCAACCTAAACCTGCCCTGGTGCAACTTCAGACAATTTCCCCTCATCCTATCACCCATTACCAGGGAGAAGAGATGGACCTCCACCTCGCTACAGCTTCCTTTCAGGTCGTTATAGAGGGTGATAAGGTCTTGCCTCAGTCTGACAGTAGAGATCATATCTGAGAATACTGCTTGCTGAGGACCTGATCAGACTCCATGTATACACTGGCCATCCAGAGACTCAAAGATAGAATCCTACTTTGTTTCTCTTACATGTATAACAAAAACCTGGAAGAATGAATCAAAAGTGAAATATGGTGGTAATAGCATCAAACTTGGAAATTAGTAACTTTCAGAAGAAGCAGATGGTTAATAATGAAGAAAAAAGTTATATGTGGTTACATGATGACATTTACTTTTTAAAAAAAGTTTCCTGTGCTGCCATTATATATATCTTCTATGAAACAGTGTCCCATGGCCACTGTCACTTTACACCAACATGGACTGACTCTGCCACAACCCTATGTTTTCCCTCCCATATACTTACCGCTGTCCAGTCATTTCTGTGTCTACATTTCTGTGGCTTAAGTGGTGAACTGGATCTCAGAAACTGAGATGAGTTAAAGCAATGGAGGAAAATATTATCTGAAAAGAGGCATGTCTAATGAGGGTTTTAACTGGGGTTCATTTCCCCTCCCTAGTCCAGTTCAGATAAACCCCCTGGATGGTGGTGACAAACACAGTGCGGGATCAAAGAGCTGATGGGGCAGGTGGGAGGCAGAACAGCTTCTTCTGAAGGTACTGTGGGAAGACGACTCTGAAGAAATGACCTAATTAACATGCTGAGAGCTCTGAGCCAAGTTAAATTTCTTGGCAATGTATGAGGGGGTTTTTGTTTGTCTTTTCTGTTGTGGGGTTTTGTTTTGGTTTTTTTTTTCATTATTTTTTTGTAAATTACTGCCTTGAGATTTTGGGTTAAAGATCCATCATTGGTTTGGTCTTTTGTGGAGCGCTTCAGATGCAGAGTCCATTCACCCCTCAACCCCAAATTTTGTAGCTCTGAAATAACCCCCAGGTTATGCATACGTGCATGTCAAAAGTAAATAACTGAGCAACAATGAACTAACAGGGGTCAATATATATAAGAAGTTCAGCAGACGTATTACAGCAGTGACTCAGGAGGACAGCATATTAGTAAATTAGGCTTTTGCCAGATGTAAGAACTGATCCTTTTTCAATTGGGTATCATCTAAAAGGTCAAGAAGTAATGAAGCATGGGCGTACAGATCCCCTATTGCCATGTGTTGCTACAAACTCTTATCTCATAATGCACTAGCAGTTACAAGATACCAAACATAATAAACCAACATCCTGTGGGTGTCCTAGGTGCAGATCAATGGTCTAAAGAATATTCTGCAAGAAATGACAATGGATGTAACAGTAAAGAAGGGGCATTTTATACTGAATTCCCTAATTTTATTGTTTCAGTGTATTTGCAGTTTTCCAATATTTCACATTCCAGCGCTCTCCTGTGATGCAACTGAGTGCTGTTTACTCTTGAATAATTATTGAAAGATCAGAAGCCAAATCCTCTTCTGATTTACACCAGAACATATTAAGCTACCTCTGCTGATTTTTAGCTAATTTGGAGTCACTCCAAGTGCATACTGGTGTAACTGACAGGAGAATTTGGCCCTATATCTCTCCAAGAAATAATTTCCTAGATGGATACGAGTCCTGGTACTAAGGTAAATGTGACAGAAAATCTGTGATTAGGTTGGATTGACTTCCACACTAGAAACCTTTTTTGTAAATACTATCTATAAATACCAGAAAAATGCTGTTTGTTTTATATATCTGTGGATAAACACAATTTTATTAGAGCTACCAATATGTAATAAGGAAAGTAGCCATTTTAAGTAACAGATGTCCTATAGCAGCCCCCACAAAACAGAGGAATGAATAAAAAAATCTTAAAAATAATGTTGAAAAAGGAGTTCCACATTACCACTGAAAGTAGACCTTGTTTTCTTTTGCTGAGCACTTTCAACGTCTAGACCTTGGTTGTTCAAATTATATCCCCTCTATTATTAAGAAAAATTCAGTAAGCGTCACACTTGTCCCTTGGACATAATCAATTTTTTTAAATGGGCACACCACTTCTTGAATCAGAGGGCAGATTTTGGACCACCTTTCCTAAGCTTTTTCTTCGCTGCTTATTGCATGTGATGAAGTGGTTCCACTTATATGCGTGTGCTTATAGTACACGGTGTAATTGTTTCCTAGTTTTGACACAAAACCCATAAGTTCTCCTAACGTCCTCTTAAACCATCAGTGAGTCAGTAAATCATTGCAACTGCTTTATTTTTTTCTGAACTTCTGCTTTCTTCAAAACAAAGGGAAGGATGGAAACAAGCTTAATCAGTTAGACCTGGCCACATTAATACAATTCAAATTAATATTTTCTCTTCCTCCTCATTACAGATTACATATTCGTGAGGGTTTTTTCAAGTGCCTTTGTATGATAAGATACCATTCAATATCCACCATGACCAACTGCTCTGTTCCTGTAGGTATTTTTGTACAGTAATGTCTCTTTTTCTAAAATCCTTGGTCAGTGGTTATTACTGCTTCATTTGATTGTGTGTGTATTATCTCTTCTATTCTTGTTGAGATCAGTTCCCCGTTTATTGAGATTGTTGCAAAATCCAAAACCTTTGCGCAGCTGGTTTACTTTTCCACAGATGCTGACATATACATTGATGCCTCTATATCTGTTCAGTCTCTTCTTGGTCTCTTCTTGTTTGCACTGCTGTAGACTGTGTTCCAAGTTCCCATTTGCTACTGCAAGCAGTAATGATTTAGAGATTTTCCCTCAGGACCAATACTCTTCCTCACTTTGTCCTTAGTGAAACGTAAAACAAATCCCAGCTAAACCCTTAGTGTGGTGTGCATGCTGCAACAAGATGCAGGAAACTTAATCTGCATGGTCTGGGTATTTGTGCAGTTCAGACATTATCAGTGAAGCACCTCACTTCTGAAGGCCAGAGCATCAGTCTAAAGATTTTTCTACAACATTAGCTGCCTGCCTGTTAGCTTTTTAATTATGTGGAATGGACTGTGAACTGTTTGCATCTCTACCAATAGCAGTTACTCACATGACATCCCCACTGAAGTCACCAATGGAAGTAAGGAGTCCTGTATGTGGTTCACTGCAAGAGTATTAGTCAAGAGTTCCTACCTTATTGCCATTGGTTTTTTACTTCCTACTGTGTTTTATGTCTCTGAGTATTTATTCCATGTGAGTTTTACCCCAGTCAGCTGTTTTAACCCCAACGTATTCTTACTCCCCTGTAACACAATCTTAAACCCCACAAATAATTTAAATCAAATGTAAGGTACTGGAAGATATGAGTCATAACATTTGAGACAGCATCCTTGTCTGAATCTGTAATTCACTCTCATTTACTGAGAAGAAAACAGGGCAAAAAGTTTCTGCATTTTAGTTTGGCTCCTTTCATTTTGCAATCCATTGTTAGTAACTAAGCTGCAGTCTATTTATGATCAGAACTCTATGATGGTTTACCTGTACTGTCAAGTACCAGTGAAAGCCACTCTTCCATGCAACACAGACACTAATCCACACAGTTGCCTTGAAACTGAAGGGTTGTTTCAAAATTAACCTTGACTTCAGCACAGAGTCTCTTAAATTGTGTTCAGGTTTTGTGCATATGTTTTAATTCAGATATTCTAGTGTACAAATAAACTATATGTCTGGATAACTTGGGACCTACTGGATGCACTTTGATATTATGCAAGATCTTGTTAACTTTATCTATGTTTCATTGCCTTTTTTGCAGAAAGGGAGAAGGGGAAATTGGATCAAGGGCTTAGTTTACTACTATTCATCAACAGTGTGAAAAAAAATCAAAGCCACATTAATAAACTAAATATTACTTCCCACTGATAGCTGGCTACCAGGCAGATAGAGTTCTTTCTGCTGGACTCCTAAGAGGGTCTTCAATAAAGTAAAATTGTAAGCTTGACGTTTCTCTTGCTTGCTGCCAGGAAGGTCTAAATTGAGTCCCAGTTGTTTTTCAGATTAATCCATTTGAGAGTACAGAATCTGGCAAGACTGTTTTACAACTTTTTGAAAATATGTTTAAGCTTAATATAGTTTTGGGTATTTCATGTATGTGTGCCTAATTATAAACCACTCATCTTATATCAAGTACAAGGTATTAGCATGAATGCCTAAGGAGACTTGGTAGAAATAAGCAAAGTACAGCAGCAAAAAGCAATGCTCAGCTTGGATGGAGGACAGAGCCAAAGCATCTGTGGTATTTTTCTGAAATTTTGCCATGTTTTAAAAGTGATGACTGCTACTGCAGTACTTCTGTTCCTGGGGGCCTGGTTCTTCCTCTTGTTTACACCATTTTTAGCTCAGTTGATTTGAGAATTAATTATATTCCTGTAAATCAAGAGAAGGAGGAGACTTTGGCTCAATCTTCGCTGTCAACTGGAGAAATCTAATAACTCTCTGGTGTGGACTGTAAAAGAAATCTGAATATAGAATGAAGGGTCTAAGAGTTTAGAGGCCATCTTCAGTTCCAAGCCCCTTCTGAAGTCTGGTGAAGGATATGGAGGTTGCACATGTAAAGAAGTATTCAACTTTATGAGCAATTAGCTTTCGAGCCCTACGTGACTACATTGGGACTTACAAGTGATATGATCTAGAGCTGGCTGTTAATTTTTCAACACAGTGTTTATCCCTTAGAAAAAAAAAACAACCCATAAGTTCACTGAAGCTGAAATTACTTTATAGTGAAAGGCATTGGTTTTGACTGAACTTTTGAAGGGAAGATTTATTCATCTAGGTTGGAATTTTGAGAGGAAGTAAAAACCCATTCCAGAAGGGAAAATGTCCTCCTGGTTGGATGAAGGTGGGGGGAACTGAGGTGAGAAGAGGGTCTTGGACACCTTCACATGTCAACTGAAACTGCAAACACTGCACAACTGGTAGTTCTGATCTTCATCTTTCTGTCCTTCCCTGTGGTCATCCTGAATGGGAGGTGGTGAGGAGTTTTTATTTCCTGGGAGTCTTAGACATGTTGCAGCTCTCTGAAGACTCTTTCCTTAATGTGCCATCTGTCTCTGTGATAGAGGCCTCTGGATCACTAAAATTCTCTTGCTTGAGTTCTGACCCTCAGGATTTTGGGCCATGCCTTAGAGACCTACCGTTATTCCTCAGGGTATATGATGCTTTCTCAACATTAGAAAATTGTTCCACCTTCATCAACTCTCTTTGCTTTGCTTCAGAGGCTTTCACAAAGCTCTGCTCAATTTTGATCTGTGTATACAGTCTAATATACATACATGCAAATAAGACAACATGCATTAGACATATATATAGGTGACATGCAAAAAACCTCTACTACCTCACATTCTGTCTGTGGATAGACATCAAAGTCTCTGACAAAATGTATCACAGCTCATTGCCTGTTCTTACCATAGTAGCATGTAATTCCACGAAAGGCAACTAGAGGAAATTTGTCAAAGTTACCAAATTTCCTTCTACTGGAAGCATAGCCACTCTCTGACATTGGTATGTTGCCAGTGACATCTGACAACAGAGTATAACAAATAAGCTAATGATGATCACAAAAAATAGGAGGGAGAGATGTGTTTTATGTAAATTAATTTAGTTTTTAGAATTAATTCCTTGGCATGGCTGGCAAGCGTAAAAGCCATGGAGATTTTTTCCTTCTCTGTCTCAGCTGAATTTAATATAGCATTACCGTTAGCCCTAAAAATTACTCCACTGTGGGAACACACTTACTGTGTGATAAATCATATCACATAGATGCAAATATAACAAGGTTGAATTGGCATGTAGCATGTCTGTGTAGAAATAGCCAAAACTGAAAATGGTTTGAAATCCCTAGGTGAATGACTGCACACATGACTATACAATAGGCTAAATATCTACTCAAAGACAATGAAAAGCAGGGTACTCTCTTTTGCTTCCGAAACGTAAGTGGAATTTCTCAAAATTATGACATCAAATGACCAAACCTGTTCTTGGAGATAATGTATTATTTATTTAATTTTAAGTTTGGATCAAGATTGATTTGAAAGTGTGGTAAGATAACTGAAATTGTAAAACCAACCTATCTTGGAAATATGGTTATTAAACAGTAGAATTCCATTAAGTGCTTATGAGAGTGGTTACTGGAAAACTAGCTACTAGTTAGATTTTGAAAACCAGGTTAGGGTTAAGCTTGACTTATATAGACAAGAATTAACTGTATAATTTCTGTTTTTCTGACTCTTCAAGGCATTGGAGATTTTATTTTAATCTGACAGATCTTAATGGCTTTTAGAAAGCTGTTTTATGAAGAAAATCTCAAGTTATTGTCCAAGAAAACCAGTCCAAGATTATTCTACCATCTGTGGGCAACTTGGATGCACACAGACATTAATCTATCTACTGGTCGTGTCTGGGGTTTACTGACGAAAAAGGTCTTTTATTGAAAATGCCACTTTCTGATCCTTAGTGCTCAGGAGGGCTTAAGCCGTAATGTGACATCTGTTGGCTCAACCAATTATGTATAAGGCATTTTTGATGCAATGGTTTTGTTAGAACATGCCAAAATCATTGAAACTTTAATTGGAAAAAAATTCACAGGTCCAGATTTTAATTTCCAGAGAGAGTGGGAATAAGAAGAAGAGAACCAAATCCGTTCATTTCGTAAGAGTCAGTAGTTAAGACATCCATCTGCTGTGAGAAGCCAGGTTCATATGCCTGCTCTGCCATATTCATCTTCACTGGCCCATGTGACTCCTTTGAACAGAGGTCTTAGAACAGCCTGGCCTGGTGAGTAAAGCTGACTTTGGAGTAAAAAAAAATGTGTATTTTGCATTAGAGATTAAGTAAAATGGACATCCTTGGCAAAATAAAAGTCTGTTTGACCTCCCTCTAAGCAGTGTGGCTAAGTCCTGGAATTGGCTGAGAATGAGTCATTATAGAGATAACAGCGCAAGAAGAAAGAAAATATATGTTTAATGTAAAAGCAGAGAACTGACCCATAGCCTGACACTACTACTATTGAACTATGAACACCGCTGTAAACACGAGTCAGGGAAAACCCTCCTGAGAATGCAGCACGCAGAGTCAATTTTTTAGGTCACAAGCACCCTAAGACCCAAGTTAGAGCCATGAAGGTCAGCATCAGTGTGTCATGGTCCCCTTAACTGCAGACTGGCTAATCCAAAACCAGATAAAAATAGCAGTTCCTGATGTAATAGAAAATACCTAAAACCCTGAACTGTCTTTTGGTGCATCTGCACTAGACTTAATCCTGACCAGGAGCATAGTTTGATATGAAAATCTTGGTCCCCACCCCCTGTGGTTTACATCATAGTGAGGTCTCCAACCATAGAAATGTATTCCCTTTAGATGAAACTAGACTGGAATATGTGCTCTAGGCGCATGCTTAATGGACTCTAACCACTAATAGAAAATCAGTCCACAGGCTAGGGTTATTTACTGCCTATGCTGGCAATAGGCCATAACCAGTTAGCCAAATGTCAGATTTTGTTTTATTATTCTATTCTGTTCTGTTCATTATTTCTAAATTTTTCAGATATACATAATTTTAAAACATAACTCCTATAATCAAGGACTTGGACAGATGATGACTGAACACACTCTAGGCTAGCAAAGGAAGGCAAAAACTTGTTGCATTTGAAGGATACAAGTTGGTTAGGGAAGGACTACTTCAAAGAATAAACTGTGAAGATGAATTCCTTATTTCTTAGAAGACTTTTATAAACATGTAGAGATTGCTTTGAAAAAAGGGGAGGTGGTAATGGTGGCCTATATCTAGGGCCACCTGAAAACTTTATTCAGTGGCAAGTTGGCCACACCACCCCTTTGGGTATGTATTCAGTCAAAGGAAGTCCTCCTACTACAGATGTGGAACTATTGGGCTGTCCTCCTCATTTACATCGCAGAGATCTTGTCTGAAAAAGGAAAGAAAACAACCCCTTATATCATCCTGTCAGTTTTATTAGAGCATCTCTTTTTGCCACCTCATCTACCATTCTATTCTTCATTTTAAATTAAAAGGATGCAAATGTTGAGATTCTTAAAAAAACAAAGCAAAAATCCAAACCACTAGTGAGACTGAAGAGAGACATAGACATGTTATAGTAGTATAAGAAGAAATAAATGGTGCCTGTATACTCTGTTATTAACTGCTTTCAGTAAGAAATTGGGTTTATAGGTATTTCTACCTTTGATTTTTTTCCCACACTCCTATTGAAAGGAAAAACAAAGTTTTAAAATTTGGAAGTCTAACTATCTCTAGCCTTAAATAGCTGAATTTTCACATCTGCACCAAAACTTCTATGCAAAAAACAACCTAAAATCTCCCTGTTTTAATAACCTAGCTATTTACACTTTTAAAACGTTATTTTCCTGAATAATGGGTTATGCAAATATACCTTTTACAGCCCTTAATTTTTGCTTTCTTAGCTACAGATTGTTCTGATTTTTGGACTTCTGATCAACTACATATCCTGCAAAGCCAATATGAGATGCTCAATTCCTATGATAATCATGGCATTTCTAAAAAAGTTTCTAAATAAGGTTGTAGCCCAGTTGGCTGGAAAACTAAGGCCCTAGGCATGAGATCTCTATATACTATCATTGTGAGGGAATAAATGAAACATCATCAACAAAGACATTTTCATATCATATGTAAGTTAAATGTTACAAGAACAAGATTTTCATGAAACATTTCTGGCAGTATGTATAAACCCAAGGGAAAAAAAAATCCAATTAATAATGTTCATTAATTACAACAATTTCTTATATCTAAGTTTTCTTATGTCCTACATTTTAGAAAGCTGCTACTTTAACATATCACTGTTATGAGATAGTTGGATGCCTTTTTTTTTTTGCTATGGCGAATAAACTTGTAGCATCTGTGACGTTCATGTGATTCTTATTCCCATTGGAGGATGAAGTTTCCTTTGGTGAAATGAAATTCTGGCAAAAAGGGCTATTAATAAATGTAACTTCTTATGCGTAGCAAAGTATTTTGTGTACTTGCAGCATGGGGAATTCTTCAAATGGTTTTCTTTTATGAATAATTGTAAATTTAATGTTGGCATCAATAACTTCTTTAAATGGCTCATTCTATATCTGAGTTACACACTTCTTAGCAGCACAGCTCATCTTTGATGAATCTTGTGAATAATTTTAGTTTATACAATGTGAATACAAAAGCAAGGAAGATGCTAGAATTGTTCAAATTACCTGCCTCTTTAATGGTTTGGGGAAAATGGAATGCATTACACTTTGTTCAATGAGATTGTAAAACAGAAGGGAATCAACATTTTTTGTTTTATTATTTGATTGCAAAAGAGATTCAGAAAAATAAAAGGGCAAAACACCTACTGAAGAATAAACGTTTTCTCAAAAATGAATTATCAGATCTAGACAAGGAGGATTTTCCTGAAAATTATTTTCTTCTAGAGTCTATGGGTTTGCTATAGACAACTCCAACTGTAACCCAATAGTTACTTGAAGCCATGATGTTATTTGCTCATGAGGCATCTCTATATGTAGAGTTCTTTCCACGTACGATACAGCACAGAGTAAAGGAAGGTACAGCTAAAACTTGAACAGTATTGAAGTCAGTGTTTATAACTGTTATCCTCAAAAAAGAAGTTTCTGTACATGGTGTCATTCCAACAGTTCAATGTCTGTGAAGAAGTTTTACTGTTAGAGCTTTAAACACCCCTCCCACCCCATTGTGGTAAACAGCCTACAACTCAGTGTCTCAAGTTAGCTTTGGCTGAAGCCATTGTCTCGGTTCCTACCAAACACTTCAGGAGCAGGATCAGCTTCTATTCAAATTGATCAACAATGACAAAATGGAAGATAAGTATTCAAGTGTGGGATCTTTTGAAAGGCATGGATCTGAGCAATCAATACAAGTCAGAAACCTATTCCTTTTCTCAACTGAATAATTGAGAAGAAAAGAGAAAACAAGAAGAGAAAAAACAAGTTTCCCTGGGTTCTACTGGAAGGGAAGTGGTCCTCTGCAACCTGCCTTAGCACTCCCTTTTATCTGTGTATGACACGATCTCCAGCTAAAGAGATTTTAAACATAATAATCAGAAAATCACAGAATAGTTGAGTTTGAAGGGAACCTTTAGAGTTTGTCTAGCTGGACCTCCCTGCTCAAAAGAGGGTCAGCTACAGCAGGTTGCCCAGGGCCACATACAGTCAGGTTTTAAACATCCCCAGGAATGGAGACTCCATAGCCACTCTGGACAACCTGTTCCAATGTTCAGCTTCCCTCACAGTAAAAAAAAATTTTTCTTAAGTTTGTCTTGAAATTCAGTTTGTGCCTACTTTTCTTGTCACCATTGAGGTTTCTTGGGCACCATTGAGAAGAGACTGGCTCTGTTGTCTTTACACCCTCTCATCAAACTGAACACAGTATTTGAGGTGCAGCCTCACCAGCGCCAAGTATAGGGCCATGATCACTCCCCTACTCCTGCTGGCCACACTATTCCTGATACAAGCCAGGATGCCATTGGCCTTCTTGGCCACCTGGGCACACTGCTGGCTCATATTTAGGCAGCTGTCAACCAACACCCCCAGGTCCTTTTCCACCAGACAGCTTTCCAGCCACTCTTCCCCAAGCCTGTAGCATTGCATGGGATTGTTGTGACCCAAGTGCAGGACTCGACACTTGGCCTTGTTAAACCTCATACAATTGACCTCAGCAATTTTTGGCTTTCTTTGCCGCTAGGGCACAGTATTGGCTCATGTTGAGCTCGCTGTCTACCAAGATCCCCAGGTACTTTTCTGCAAAGCTGCTCTCTAGCTGGTAGGCCCTCAGTGTGTACTGGAGCACAGTATTATTCCTCACCAGGTGCAGGGCCTGGTGCTTCGCTTTGTTGAACATTATGAAATTCCTGTTGGTCCATTTCTCCAACTTGTCAGGATCCCTCTGGATGGCAGCACATCCAACTGCTCCTCACAGTTTTAGATCATCTGTAAACGTGTTGACAGTGCATTCTGCCCCATCATCTAGATCACTAATGAAGTGGTTATAACCCTTTGAGCCTGGCAGTTCTCCCAGTTTTCAGTTCACCTCTCTGTCCATTTATCTAGCTCATGATTCATAAGCTTTTCTATGCGGAAGTTTTGGGAGAGAGTATTGAAAGCCTTGCAAGAGTCAAGATAAATAACATCTATTGGTCTACTGTTACTCACTGAGTTAGTTGTCATAGAAGCCTATCAGGTTGATTAAGCATGATTTCCCCTTCATGAATCCATATCAACTACTCCTCGTCACTTTTTAGTCCTTCATGTGTTAGGAAATATCTTCCAGGATTAGTTGCTCCATCAAGTTCCCAAGGATCAAGATGAGCCTAATAGGCCTGTAGTTCTCCAAATCCTCCTTTTAGCCCTTCATGAAGACAAGGGGTTTGCTTTCATCCAGTCCTCAGAAACTTGTCCCAGTCACTATGACCTTTTAAAGAGAATCAAGTGTGGCCTTGCAATGACATTCGCAAGCTCACTCAGTTCTTATGTGTGCATCCCATCAGGGACCACGGAGTTGTGTATAACTAGGTTTTTTAAATACACCTTAATTGGGTCCTCCTTCCCTGAGGGTAAATCATGGTTGCTTCAGACTTTTCCATGTATCTCAGGGGCCTGGGATTCCTGAAGCCACGTCTTATCAATAAAGACTGAGGCATTGAGGACCTCAGCCTTTTTCACATCCTCTGTCACCAGTCTCCTGATTCATTCAGTGTTGGGCTCACAGTTTCGCTAGTTATCCTTTCACTTTTAAAATACCTGTAAAAGCCCTTCCTGTTGCCCTTACCAGATTCAGCTCCAGGTAGGCTTTGGCTTTCCTAATTCCATCCTGGCATACTTGAACAGTGTCTCTATATTCCTTCCGACCCTACTTCCACCTCCTTCATACTTCCTTCTCATGTTTGAGTTTTATGAGAAGCTACTTGTTAATCCATGCAGGCCTCCTGCCACCTTGGCTTGATTTTCTGAACTTTGGGATGGGCTGTTCTTGAGCTTGGTAGACGTGATCCTTCAAAATCAATTAGCTTCCCTGGATCTCTCTTCTCTCATGGACCACACCGCATAGGATTCCTCCAAGCAGGTCCCTGCAAAGGATAATGTCTGCTCTTTTGAAGTCCAGGGCTGCAATCCTGCTTTTTGCCTCATTCCCTCCTCTTGGGATCCTGAACTCCACCATCTCATGGTCACTGCAGTGAAGGCTGCCCCTGACCTGCTCATTCCCAACCAATTCTTCCTTGTTTGCAAGTATGAGGTCCAACAGAACACCTGCCTCATTGGCTCTTTAATTACCTGTTTCAGGTGAGCCTTCAAAGCAGAAAATATTTAAGGATCATATATGTACTTGAATTAAGCTATCCAGCATCCTAGGTAATTCAGATATCTCCCATGTAGATACTATGACATAAAGCCATTAATTATTTATCCAGGCTTAGGAGGTATGACTAGAAGGTGCCTAGGCATCCTATTTCACCTCTCAGGACTACGTTTTATTTTTAGTTGCACATTAGAAAACACTATTTACATGGCATGTCTTTGTCAAGTGATATTTATTTTTATTTTGGAGGCAATTTGGTTCCTGCAGTTGAGCTCATAATTGCCAGTATCTTTACTGAGCAGCAAAGCAATGTCAGAAAAGTGCAAAGAGAACTATGGAATGAAACAGGTACAACCCTAAAAGGCTTAAAAGATAATAAAGTCCTCTTGAAAATGGTTGGTTTTTTCCCTTGTCTTGCCTGATCTTGCTCCTCCTGCCCAGTATATAGTAGGAAGGCTGGAGTTTCTGGGACCCCAGGGAAGAGTTTAATGAATAAATGTCCTGTGTTCTACATTATATGAATCCTGCCTTATAAAAAAAAAAGTTGTTAAAGTTGGTGAGCTATAGATTTGAAGTCTTTCCCTCTGCTCACACATGCCTTGAAAAATAAGATAAAAGACAAAATAACCTCTGGCTGAAATTAATAAAACTATCTCTTGCAGTTTGGATACAAATGTAAGGGTTAGACTTTGAAGAGCTGGAGTCTAAGACATGCTCCAAAATTTAGACTGAGGTTCTTTAGACCTGATTTTTTTTTTCTCCAAGCAATGAGCTCTCAGCATTTTTTACTAAAGAGTATAGAAATTTCTGAGGGCTGATATGTCTTTAAAAATGGGTCTTTTAAAAATGGATTCAACATCTTATTTCAAAAATAAGCGAAACACTGATTTGAATATGAGGCCTGAGGTCTGTTCCTGCAACAGATCAAGCGTGAGCACATCCTTTGCATTGGGTCACTCTCTAGCTAAGTCCTTAGTGCCATGGCATGAGATGGGGATTAAAGTAGATGGGAGAGGGAGTGAGGGAGGGACACCTTAAGTGTCCATCTTAGAGAGAGACATCTTAGTCTCCCTTTCCCCTTTTGTGCCACTCAGAAAATCTGCAATGTATTTTACACTTTATTTGAAAAATGTGGTTAAATATTTGTAAGTGGTAGTACGCATTGCTTCTTACCCTTGAGTCTTTGAGAGGTCATAAAAAAGAAAATTTCAACTTTCCTAGTTCCTATATTCTTTAGAGCGCTGAAGCCATCTGTAGCACTCAGGAGTAGAAATCCATCCTCAGTGACCCTGATATTTACAAAAATCTGGTGACCACTGGCAAATGAGGGCAATAGACACAGAGATGAATCTAACTCTGGGCAGGCGTGTTTGTTATGTTGCAGTGTATCAGAGTGACAAACTTAATGAGATTTGGTATGAAATTATGAAAGGCTAGAACAACATGCCAAGAAGAACCATATTCCTAGCTGCAGAAACTCACAAAGGATGATAAACAATACATCATGCAAATGCATACATACACACAGAGGGTCAATATTACAACAAAGCATTTTAAACTACTATGGAAGGCTAAAATAACAGGTGTTTTACAACCAACATCCTTCCAGGACTATGGTTTTGGGGTGGGCACAGCATTCATTCAATGGGATACTTCCTCCCAGTGATTTATATAATATTGGCTGTTTGATTCTTGGCAACACTTGATAACATGTTGGCTGTATGGATAGGCTGAGACAGTATAATTCATATGGCATAAGAGGTTGTTTCTGTCAGGCTTGGTCCTGTTCGGATCCTCACCCTTTTTGCCCTCCTAGTTCTCAAGTGGTGAATGAGGTCCACATTTCTGAACATGGAAATGAACTACATTTTCTATGAACTCTATGTTTACATTTTTGGGAGTTTATGAGATGTACTGTCACTTTTTTAGGTGATACTTAAGACAGGCACTATGCTTTCTTATAGAAAGATTACTCCTTCCTTGATATGTTCCTCAGCAAACATATGAAGGATTTTGTGGATGCACATGAAACAAGGCAAAGCCACAACAAATGTGACTTCAGCCAGTTCCACTGCCAAAGTCCTAGCAAAATTATTCATTCTCAGATAAATCTTTAATTGGTTCCCCTCTTAATACTATTTCTGGACCCCAGAGTCCTTTCTAAAAAGCCTCTGTGGAATATTTTTCTTCATTTTTAATTAATTATCTGCAATGTAAATTAATGCACAATAGCATTTTTTTTTAAAGTCAAGAGGAAAGCATTTTTGCTGTAAATTAAGATTCCTCCATCAACAATTTTACCACGGCTGAGATATATCTTTTCTGTTCTAAGGCTCCAGACTCTCCTTCATGATGTTGCTCTGCAGCAGTAAAGAAAGAAACCACCACTTCACAATGCTAAGCACTCCAGTGGGAAACACAAACAGAGTGCATAAACCAAAGCATTCATTTCATGAGATTTTATTAAAAGGTTTCACCTCTAAATTGAGCTGTCATATGCTGTTGGGAAACTTTTTACCACAGTTTATTTTAACTATGTAAAAAAACATTAAAGGAACGAAAATTCTGCAGTTTTTCATATAAAAGGCGTGACCTCTTACACACTACCAGCAAGCTATAGCACATTTAATCAAATTGGTTCGAAAGTAAAATCATGCCGAATGTGAGGATTTTTTATTTTTTGCTCCCCCCTCAATTCTTAGAAATGACCCCAACCTTGTTAACATGCTGCAGATTTCTGTGTATCTCTGCAGCAGGCTCTTTGGAGTTCACTCAGAGAAAACTACAGCGCATGATTAAAAGATATCCTCTAGATGAGAAGGACGTTCAGTAATTTATAAATCATTCATTTGTGACATAGCTTTATACAGCTTTTCAAGGAATTGCATTAACTGCTTTTGCAGCTTCCTCAAATGTTGCTTTCAGTAGACAGTGTCATAGGTCATTACCAGTTTTTCCCTTATGTAAGCAATTCCAACTTTCTATTAAAAATACTAATTTCCACCCCACTACAGTATCTTTTGAAGTAGCATGTATATTAAAAAAAAAAAGTCACAAGTTGCTTTGAAATATTAAAGGAATATATTTAAGTGAAGGGCTTTCAGGCAGGTTGTTTTTCTGTATTCCTGATGACAGAAAGATTTTAGCCTACAAAGTCAATAGTAAATTTTATTAAAGTCATTATTTTCCTGTTACAGGCCTTGTGCTTTAAATAAACTATAGCTGACAATGCTGTCTTACATACTGTCATGCTGTAAAACAGCCTTTCTTTATTACCACAGGGACAACTCATTTAGAACTTTGAAAGTGTTTTCACACTGGAGTTGCTCATTTGTGGTGCTGGCCGATGGCTGTTCTTGACGAATACCTTTTATAGCTGGAACTTTCTCCTTTTTTCTTTTGAAGATACAGGGGAGGAAAAAAAAAAAAGGACTTGCATTCCCAACATTTTCCTGTTAAAGATAAATATTCTACCCCCATCGTTGGAGGCATATCTCAACCTTTCCCTATTAATTTTGCTATGACAGCTTGAAAAGTCTTACCCTAACCCAAATTTTTCTCAATTACTCTGGTGCAAATTGCAGGTAGCTCCAAGTAAATAAAAACAAGCTATTCCTGTTATTCTAATGTTGTTATTTAATAAATATTACAGGCTTAGGCCCCTAGCTGAGGCTGTGGTTTCCCAAGACAGTTGTTTTGATAGGAAAGCCAGCACAAGAAATTTTTGCCCTCTCGCTGTATTCACTCCTTCTCTGCTGCAGGCCCCTTTCCTAAATGAGACTAGCATAACTATTTACAGGACCTTGGCGTTTTCATAAAATTTTGATTGTAAGCTCAGATCAGCTCAGTCGGATGTTTTACCACATGGTCCTACAAGAAGTGGTACACCGCAGGCTCAAGAGGGGGCTGAACAAGGAGGAGGTGGAAGTAGGTGGCCAGGGCAAGACAAGAGCTTTTTTGAGCTGGTTTTTCTGCTATTGTGGTCAGTTTTCTGACCCTGTAGGCAGAGGTACAGGGTCTGTCCCACTAGGGAACATGCTGCGGTGCAGTGAGATGTGCATGCCTGCCTCCTGCAGGGAGGCCAGCTGATGTGAAGTTAAGCATGGGTGTTAGTGTACCAACTCCCAGACCTAACAAACAACAGAGATAAAGGTGGGGAGAGATGGCATAGGCACTTAAATGTCTTCTGACTCCCAGTTTCATACCCTCTCCCTAAGTCAAATAATTTTTTTTGAGGCTACCTGAGTATAAGAGTAGGTTTTGTCTCTTTGCATTGCATATATGCTCTTGCTCTTCACACAAAATGTCTATTTTCACCCCATGACAAGGGATGCTCTTGACTGCTTAACTTAGCTCCAGGCCTTCATCACAGAGCCATCCTTCCTGCTCCCAGAACTTTTGTCAGCTGTTGTTATCATGCAAATAGGACTATAGCCAGGCCAATCTTGTAAATTGTCCAGATGAATGAGTTATATGAGCAAATGTTTCTTGAATTACAGATGGATAGTTCGACGTTTGTATTTTGCTGTTCTGAATACATTTCTATGAATTATGCTGTCTATCTTGATATCTGAAAAATGAAGTTGTCTCTTTGAACCTGTGTTAGAACAGTACTGTTAGAGTCATCTGAATATAGAGTTGGAAAAGACCACAGGAGATGATCTAGCTGATGTCTCTCCACCAAGAGGGAGTAACTATGCCTGGAACCTCCCGCAAGTGTTTATCTAAGCTTAGTCTAGCCACATAGCCGACAACCTTTTCCCTCCTCCACCTCTTCAAAATCACCTTTGAAGCAGATTAAACCGTTTGTTTCTTGGTTTTTTTCCCCCTTTTTGGGCTTTGGGGAAGAAGTGAGTGTTACTTCTTTGTAGTGACTTTTTATGCATTGAGGATGGACTTTCTGATTTCCAAGCTGCCCAAACCCAGGTTTCTCTTACAAGTCAGAGTTTCTAACAGTTCAATGTTCTTAAAAGGTCCCCCTCTCCCTTTCTCCTCACTACCCAATCTCCAGATCTTCCCTCACCATGTGCCAGCACACATGCCCATATGATCTCTATTACAGCATGCCTAGAAAGCACATGCCAGAAAACAAGCCTAGCAAAAGCAGCCTGATAGCTTTCCACTGGGCTATTAAGTTAAAGTGGCTGATGGCAGACTCTAGTAAGGATCAGAATCAGTGTAAAGGTGTGGATGTAATTACACAACCCTGAGCAGGAAAGGACTTTAAGTCAGGGAGGGTGGAGGGGGGCTGTTTGGATGGCTCTGGTGCCCACAAACGTGCAGCCTCGGAGCACAGATTCAGACTGAATTTTATTTGGCATAGTTAAGTTATAGAATCATAGCATCATTAAGGTTGGAAAAGACCTCTGAGATCATCAAGTCCAACCATCAACCCAACACCACCATGCCTACTAAACCATGTCCCAAAGTGCCACTTCTACATGTTTTTTGAACACCTCCAGGAATGGTGATCCCACCACCTCTGTGGTAGCCTATTCCAATGCATGACTACTCTTTCAGTAAAGAAATTTTTCTTAATAGCCAATCCAAACCTCCCATGATGCAACCTGAGATCATTTCCTCTCATCCTATTGCTTGTTACTTGGGAAAAGAGACCGTCACCCACCTCACTACACCTCCCTTATAGGTAGTTGTAGAGAGCGAGAAGGTCTCCCCTCAGCCTCCTCTTCTCCAGACTAAATGACCCCAGTTCCCTCAGCTGTTCCGTGTAAGACTTGTGCCCCAGACCCTTTACCAGCTTTGTTGCCCTTCTTTGGACACAGTCCAGCAACTCAGTATACTTCTTGAACCGAGGGCCCCAAAACTGAACACAGTATTTGAGGTGCGGCCTCACCAGTTGTGAGTACAGGGGCACAATCACTCCCCTACTCCTGCTGGCCACACTATTCCTGATACAAGCCAGGATGCCATTGGCCTTCTTGGCCACCTGGGCACACTGCTGGCTCATGTTTAGGCAGCTGTCAACCAACACCCCCAGGTCCTTTTCCACCAGACAGCTTTCCAGCCACTCTTCTCCAAGCCTGTAGCATTGCATGGGGTTGTTGTGACCCAAGTGCAAGATTTCACACTTGGCTTTGTTAAACCTCTTACAACTGGCCTTGACCCATCAATCCAGCTTGTCCAGATCCCTCTGCAAAGTCAACCTATCCTCAAGCAGATCGATACTCCTGCCCAATTTGGTGTCATCTGCAAACTTACTGGGGGTGCACTCAATCCCCTCATCCAGATCATTGATAAAGGTATTAAAAAAGACTGACCCCAGAACCGAGCCTTGGGGAACACCACTTGTGACCGACCGCCAGCTGGATTTAGTTCCCTTCACCACAACTCTCTGGGCTCGGCCATCCAGCCAGTTTTTTACCCAGTGAATAGTAAGCCATGAGCCACCAGCTTCTCTAGGAGAATGCTGTGGGAGACAGTGTCAAAGGCTTTACTAAAGTCTGGGTTGATAAGAGCCAGCCCTTCTCTCCCCTTTCTATATTGCTGTGTTCCTGTCTTTCCCTTTAGGGCTGGATCAGTGACTCATGTACCTTCATGGTCTGTAATTCGGTGGGTTAGTTTTCCACCAAGCCAGTAATCAACTCAACTCATAGCCTCCTAGGCACTGGATCAGATGTGAACAAAACAGGAGGAGCAAATGGACAGACATGGCACTCTCTTTTGGCAGCAGTCACAGTTGATACAGATTGAACATCAAAAAGAGAGGACCAAATGCTTCCTCTTATTTGTGCTGATTTACTCCAGTGGTCTATAACTTTCTGTGAGTGTGATACCCCATATTGGATCTATTACTTCAGAAGAGGTCCTTTCAACACCAAGCAGAAACATTCTCTCAGTAAAACTTCCAGGAATGTGATTTGCCTTTGCTAAAGTAAAAGCACAAGAGTCTTGACATAATACAGAAACTTGGTATTCATTCTCAGGTTATAACATTTTAGTCATCTAATTCAGATGCAGTAACTGTCCTGCTTTATTCAGTTAGTCAAATTAATTCTGAAAAAAAAAAAAAAACCCACAAAAAATAATAAACAAAAACGGAAAGCTCATTGGAAATGGGAACCTGTCATGGAAAACTCTCAAATGGAGAAAAAGAAGATTAAATGTCTTAAGTCCTCTGCTGTGAATATTCTCCATGGTGTGACCACGCCACTCACTTTTTACCCCTAAGAGGCTATCTTAATTGTTCTTTGTACACTTCTAGGAACTGTTCCAAACACAGAAGCTATAAATCTACCACTTGTCAGTTTGGGCTGTATGTAAAACATGCATCTGGTGCTCTGCTGACTTCCCAAAGCTTGTGATTCTTGACAGAGGATATGTATTTGTAGGTACCCAACCAGGAGGTCATGTTTAGAGTGTAAATCCCTGCACTGTACTCATGATTTATAATAAACATTCTCTCTTTTGGTCACCTATGGTTTAGTTTGCTCTCTGTTGAATGGACTTGTGTTGTATGACAGAGTTTAAACACACATCAATGATTTTTAAGTCTCACTATGTCAGCTGTCAAGGAATAGCGGTAATATTCCAGAAATTATATTCCAAGCACCCATGTTAGAGTGATTTTTAAGAAGTGTTTACTTATGTTATTGTATTGCAATTGTTCTGCTGGACATCAACAGATATTTTTCCCCTCCGGGTTGTGGATTTTAATAGATTAAAATGCTCATGAGTGTTAGCTGTCTGCTGCAGAACCACCTGTCTTACCTGCAGAATTGCATAATGATTGTTACCCAGACAAAAGATAGACAAAGACTGTTTGAAATTCTGCCTTAATTATTTCAAAGTATAGCGGTGTATATCCAGCCCGCATTTTGCAACTAATTTTTACGAGGTGTCCCTGCCAGAAACTGAGCTTTTTTCCCCCCCTCTTCCCCCACAGTAGTGTCCCTCATGCTTCATGTAGCTAATGTAGATTCTATCAAAAAGCATGATTTGTGATGTTTGTGTGTTACTGTTTACTTGAAAGTGCTAAACCCACCTTTTCTTATAAACAGGAAACTTTCAAGATATTTAAAAGCATGCCTTTAAACCTCCTGGCAGCAATAAAGCAAAAATGGCAGGTGGCTGTATGAAAGAAACAGGGTATGTTTATACTGTAACTAACTGTAAGGGGGAAAAAAATTATACCATATACAGTGGGCTGGAGTCTCATCTCATTTACAAAGGTGCAAATCCAGAGTAATGATCTGTTAACACCAATACTTTAAAAAAAAAAAAAAGTCAGACCTTACCTAAATGTGTGAATATAATATTAGACTGTATTTGCTCTAAGAAGAGCTGTATTAAATTAGTTTGGTTGAGAAGGGACAAAGGTCTGGTTCTCCTATTCTCCTGCTGACCAAGGCCTGAGTGTGCATCTGTCATTGCCAGTGTACCACCAAGGAGCACATAAGCGAGATGAGAACACACATTTCTCAGTTTATGAAGCTGAACCTTCTCAAGTCTGTAATACCACTTTTTTCTTGATACTGCCTACTTTACTACCAGTGCTGAAACTTTTCTGGGAAGTATTAAGTAACACCAATGAGCTCTTGTTATAAAAGGTGCAATGTCTGTGGGATGAGAAAGCTGAAAAATTCAGATTTCCTTTGAAAAATAAAAGCTGAATTCTCTTAGCAGATAAAAAAAGGTTAAAAGACTTATAGTTGTCTTTTTTCCATCTGTCCAGTCCTAGCCAGTCCTCTCAAACCATGCACAAGCAGAATCTGCAAAAAAGTAAAGCAACAACCACCTTGGTAAGGTAATCCCCATACCTGCAGATCAGAAGCAGATACCGTTACGCAGACCAGACACGTTGGTAAGGACAGTGGACAAGATTTAGCTTTTTGTAATGCTTTTTAATTCTGCAAAATCTATGAGCCTTTTACAGACTAAGTTCTTGCTGCCGTTTTCCTGCATTTTTTTTATATTGTGCTTAAGTGGAATAAGGACTTTAGAGGATCCTAAGCTTGTCTAGTCTCTGATTTGGCAGAGTCTTTGAATCACAAAGGATTAAAATGCCTCAGAACTGGCAATATTTTTGAATTGTTTCCTTTATTCTTGTAGCTGGCTGTGGGAAAGGGGGAGGTATCACACCTGTTTTAATGCTAAAGGCCCACTTCTGTTTCAAAGTGATTATTCTTGGTTAAAAAATAGAATAAAAGTGCCCCCAAAGACTTGAAAGGCAGTAGTTTAACAAGCTACATTACTTCAACTGTTTTCCTCTCCCTGTCTTTTCCATCTAATAGACTCCTTGGTGCTAGTGACCAGAGTGACACTGGAGGCAGCAGGCAATGACACATTACAGGAATTCCTCTAACTGACTTTTATTCAGTGACTTTGAGTGCAGGTGCAAGCTGAATTGTGCAAGGTAGCTCAAACTCCCTGTCTCTGATTTCAGTCTTTCCAGGGGGTCAACTGCTTATGAAGAATATCCATTATTTATACCTTTCAAGAGAATTACATCAGCAGGAACATATGTATTCATGTAATAAAGCTGGAAAGTACCATGCAAAACCATGCTGCTTTAAATATGTATGTGAAATACAGTGAGTCAAGTTCTGTATTGACATGTACCTCTCTTCCACCACTGACTTCAGCAGAAGCACACTGGCTGTAAGTTAGTAAATTTGGCTCAGTGGACCTAATGCATGCCTGATTCAGCTAGCCCTGTGGGACATATAACCCATGCGTGATGTGTAGGCTCAGGACTTCAGCCCCTCCTTTATCCACTGGTATCAGGAATGATATGTGGTGACATGCTTTCTTCCTGGGCCAGGCTTAAGTGTCAGTAATAGTGTATTCCATGCAAACATAGGGCAGTCTGAGTCCTTCCAGGAGAGGAGGTGGGTCTCTGTCAAGGACTGCATTCACACATCGCAGCAATTTAGTTCCTTCCTGCTGATCAACAAACACCTTGGCCTTCATTACAGAATCAAATTTACATCTCCAGAAGCAATGGAGGCTTAAATGTTTCATCCTGACCTCTGGCTCTGACCTGTGGCATTACTTATCCTGAGCAACTACGTTTCTCTTGGCTAAATTAATCAATTGCCCTTTCAGGGCAGGTCCGTTTCTTTCCTGAAGGAAGAAACTGCATCACATTAGCTACCAGTCAGCTTCAAACCTTTCATTTTGGAGTATGCGCAGAGAGACTAGCCAGAGAGAAAACTGGAATCAATACACTTAGGCCAGCACAATCTGGATTTCAGGTCAGCATGTGGAGAGAGAAATGGCATTTGTGAGACTGATGGCCAGTGATCTGCTGTTTCTAGGCAAAGGGCAGAATTTTATCCTCAGTCTCCTGGACCTGTCTGCAGCAATCGACCCAGGAACATTAGGACAGCAGTTTGCACGAGGGCTGGGGGGATACATCTTAACAGGTGTAAGTCTTGTTGAGAGACACATCCAAACCTCCAACTTCAGATCTCTCTAATTGTGAAGCCCTCCGAGGATCATTTTTATTTGTACCCTCTCCATTTTTATTTGTACTTAGTGCAGCCTGGAAGAGAAAGAGTTAAAAAGTGACAGACAAATGTTAACAGATTGAGGCATATCAAGCAAGTGGGAAAAACATTTGCATGTTCCAGAAACTAAGGGAGTGCAAAAAGACAGTGATAGCATAAGTGAGAAAGAATAGACCTGCTCCCAAAACAGTCTTCCCTATGGGTTGGATAAAAAGCAAGGTTTCTGGTGAGTGACAGTTTTGGTTTAATTTTAGTCCAAGCTGGAAATTCTGAGCCACTTTTGAACTGTGAACTTGGTACCACAGAAACACATTCTGGCATATAGGTAAAGCTCTTGCTTTATACTGGGCAAACTTTTTTTTTACTGGAAAGCCTGCAACTGTCTCTAGCCCCCAGCCTGAAGTATTTTAAGTTTCTAGGAGGTGTGATAATGACGAATTTCAGTGCGATGGAAATCGCTCCGATTTAAAGATGGCTCAACCATTTCATATTGGATACTAGAATACAATAATTTCAAATAAAGTATATTTAACTTTTCAGTCTAAAGGGTTGGGCTTCATATGTGCAGTATACAAATAGAACATCCCAATCAACAACATTTACTGAACTGGAAGTCTTTTGGGATAAGCCCTCTGAAAATTAAAACTGACATGAAGTCACACATCTATCCACAGCCTTATACATACAATGCACTCAGAAGCCAAGTTTCCAAAGCTTCAGTAAAAGCACCTAATGTGTAAGTCTACATTGATAGCCCTATACAAGAAAAATACAATATTTACTCTGTCTTATGGTATTACATTGGAGCCTTTATCACACACTTTAAAAAAAAAAAAAAAAAAGTAATAAGTCCAAGCCCTTTCACCAAAGGTATTTAAATGAGAATTTCCAGATACCTCCTACGACCAGATGAAAACCTTTTGGCTGATTTTCACATAAGAGATGGTACAATATTTATATTACTGAATCAGAAACCTACTCCTCTGTTCTTAGCCAGTGTCGTCCTGTATTTGCCTTTCATCCTGACATGATCTTTTAGTAGCCTTATCACTTCAAAATTCAGATAGTTAAAATTACTTGTTTTGCTTCTTTCTTCCAAAGTTTAGTCATGGTAGGCAATATTGTCATCTTGCTGTTATTTATGTCTAATTGAAGCACCATTTTCTGACCCTGCCTTCCAACTTTTCACTCAATCTTTCTGACAGCAGCCCCGTCTTGCCACCCATCTCCCTGTACTACCAAGAGGCCTGGCCCATGTGTGGTTTCACTAAAGAGATTCAACATTCACATCCCTCGTCTTCTGCTGCCTTGCCTCAATATTTATGGTAATCTTCTCTGACCTTGAAGCCAGACAGTTTTCCATTCCCACAACATACTCAAAATATCTCTGGTTAATGTAGCTCTTCTGATCCCTAATTCTGACTATGTTACAGTATATGTAGATCCTCCTGTAGATCCAACTCTTTTATGTTCAATTTGAACTTGTTTTCAAAAATCTCTGCTCCTGTCTGCATCCAGTTCTGCCTTTGTTTGGTCATAATTTTACTACCAGCTGTGATGCCAGTCTCAGTGATCAAGTGCATAGATCCCTTCGTGTCTTCTGTACTCTATGTTGTCTGTTCTCAGTGTATACACATGACTATGTCATTAGTGTTCATGTTATGTTAATTAAGGTTGATGTAAATGTTTCATCTCAAGATTCTCTTCTATTGTGACAGCTATAGGAATTATTATCAGAATTAACTGTTGCCGATGGGCAGCCAATCCAACCATTAATATTTATTAATTTTACATGTTTAAGTACCTTATACAAACAAGCCAACTATGTGACCTCATATTCCTGCCACTCACATATGTTTTTTCTTCTAGATTTCTATGATTACAGTACAAAATAACAAGAGAAAAAACATTTCATATATTCTCTTACCATGTGTAAAATCATTTACTGTGTTTTGTCCCGGGGGGATTGTAAATTCATTGAGAAAGGGATGTCAATACATATTTCACAGTATTTAGCAGAGTGAAGTATCAGTCTTATTTCAGCATCTGATTTTTTTAAATAAATTGCTTTAACTAGTCTAGAGAACCAATGTTAAGATACCAAAATCCACCCAATTAAGTGATCTAACTTTTTGAACAATTGAATGCACAGCATCTCTTCTTGTATTGTCATATATACCTGCTCTCATATACGCTGTGTGACGCTGAGCAGGCAGTTTCATTTCTTGGAACTATCTGAAAAATGGGTATATTTTGATGGATATGCAAAAGAATCTTAAGAGATTATTAATTCATGAGGATAACCTTCTGAATGACCTAAGATCAAGAAGCCTGCTGATCAAAGCAGTGATTTGTATCGAGTATTGCATACTCTTTGTATTGAAAATGGCATAAATGTGTTCTTTATTTTAGACTAGCTCCTTACCTTTAAAGGAGCTATATTCCTTTAGTGAACTATTGGGGGTGGTGAGGGAAACAAGTCGAAGGAGGTTTTATTGGATTATTCATTCT